>JBAKBP010011405.1:0-72521 GCA_037953745.1 Lithodes maja
CTTGTTAATCTTAACTACGGTACTCATAATATATTTGGTACATGATGTATACTGTGGACTGTCAGAGTATATTGCTTGGAACGAGTATTGTATAAAAATGTAGATGTTAGTGATCACAGAAGACTTTGGAAGGATCTAGAGTGGACTTGTTGGGCTCGGTAAGTGTGGACGTCACAAACTTCCAAGTGGCTGTCCGGCTTTATATACAAACATATATAGCAATACACTGCACATCACATATAGACTTTGACCAATTATGAATGGCCTACTCTACACCATTCTATTATATTAGTCATCAGTAATCGACTGGGTCTTATTTCTGATCATTCAAACAATTTCGCATTTGCTATCCATAGTTTCCAATTCTAAAACTCGTTATTTTTTTTATTTTCTTTCCTCAGAGTAGTTTTCAACCCCAAGTTTCCAGTCAAACCACATCTACATAATCCAGATGCCGTAATAATAAAAAAATTAGTTAAATTACAAGACGAATTTATAGAACAAGAGAGCACTGAGTCAGCCACTTAAAAATGAATACTGCCACAACAACTACTTAAATTGAGCTTTAAAAAAATCAATGATATTTAAGAAAAATATATAATTTTGTACAATGATAAAAGAGGTAATGATAGACATTACTCCACATCCACTCTGAATCCCTCAAATAGGAAATGTTGGGTGCAAAAAATCCCTTCCAGGTGGTCTCCTACAGGACAAAATTGCATGCGCACTAAATGTCCTTACTCTCTCTCAGAAAATCCCAGATGCTGTTGGAGTAAACCTAATCTTTCTTTAAAATCCAGCCAAATACAGGGTGGCGCTGACTTCGGTTACCCGGTCAAAGCCGTCTGGGTAATCAAATTAAATGCCACTCTATATTTGATAGTCGAACGCGATACAAAAAAATCGCTATTAAAATCAGTCACAGCATGGGGGATTTCCTTGCATCCTTCTTTTGCCGAGCCTCGAGACGATACAATGGCCTTCTTCCTCTCTCCCCCCCCCCCCGGCTTCAAAAAAAGAAAACGGGCTGTGCGTCTGTACCTGGAGGCGGTAGAAGACGGGGAAGTAGAGGTAGGAGGCGGCCGGCATGACGATGATGTACGAGAAGCCGATCAGCCAGTAAACGAAGCCGAACTGGTACACCTCCGAGGGCGTACCGAGCAGGGTGATGGCCGACATAAAACTGAAAAGGGATCGGATTATATATAGTAATGGCAGAGATGAGTCTAAAACTGAAGCGCAATATATATCTTTCAAGAATCTATTACTTTATCAATATCCTAATAATCCACATGACGTCAGACCAGATAGTGCTAACCCCTTTTGTACCAGCGACGTCTTTTAAATTTTATTCTAGCTATATTTAGACAATTTTGTGCAGTTTAAGAAGGATTTGTGGTAGTAAAAAGGGTTAAGTGAGATAGTTCGAAGCCTGTTAATTGTTGGAGGTCATTTTAAAACTGAATAATATCGTCTAATAGTAGTAAGAATAATGTTAAAAGGACGTCGCAGGTATAGAAGGGGTTAAGGAGCCACTGTGAGGAGCACAGTGGCAAGAGCTACAAGGTACTTTGACTGGAGTACAAATGAAAGTGCTAACCACTACACCAACATTGCTTATATAACTTTCAGATTTACATAATACCTTAAGTGTTTTTTCTAGACCCCCTTCTCCTTAATGCATAGGTAGGCACCCTTGTGGCAGCCAGAGTAAAATCTGTTGACTTCTTAGGATAAGTTAGGTTATTATCATTATACACACATCTTGGCGGTTGCACCCACCTTGCTATAAGTGACATGGCCACTGGGAAGGTCGTCATGGACTTGCCGGCCATCAGGAACTCCTTGGTGCCTTGCTTCTTGCCGAAACACCCGTAGATGATCCCGATGACGGCTGACAGACCTAGCATGCAGCCAAACACTAGGTAGTCCACCCAGGTGAAGCGGTCCGAAAGGGAGTCAATGTCCACAGTCATCTTGGAGGTGTTGGAGGGGGGGGGGGGGACGTCTCAAAAAGGGTTGGGCAAGTTGGGGGCTTTGGAGAGCGGGGGTGGACTAGTTTTGTAATGCCCTTTGGAAGGACTATAGCTTAAACATCGAATTTTAATAAAATGCTTTGGAATAATATAAGGGAACTGGGATGGCTTAGATCTGGTTGGATTAGGTTCAAGGCTAAATAACGAATGGACAATATTTGGACTCAACAAGTTCAATCCTCAAGCAGTCTAGACCCAACTGAACCAAGCCGAGAACGTCCTGCAAACAGTTTAATATTCCCCGTCGAACCTTTGCAGATTGACTTACGTTATTTAACTATTAATTATTTATCTATATATTTATTTATTTGTTTCTCTTTAGTTGTGTATCTGTGCGAGAGTGGACAGTGAGGCTGGTGACCCGACGAGGGGAAGGATGGTGGGATGCTCCGTCCCTCGCTTCACTTGCTTCTGTGGGACAAAAGAGATCAACCATTAGAAACTACATATTCACTGATAGTAAAAACATGTATTTACTGTATAATGTGAAATATAAATATTAAAAGCTTAAAAATAGTAACAGGAAAATATAATAATAAAAAATAAAAATTAACACACCCACTATTATTGCATAGTCCCAAAGTCTAAAGATTGAAAAGATCTTCTTTTGGCCTCCAGTACAGCCATCATAAAGTGTTGATTGCAAGCTTATGATAAGTCACAATGTCAACAAACTAAGTCTACCAATTAACCGGCACTGTGGGAAAACTTTGTCTGCCTAACTTTAGCATCCAGTTGGAGAGTAGGGGGCAACCAAATAGAAAACAAAAGTGAGGAAGGAAGCTGGTTTGACAGGTTTAAACATACACACATACTTAATCTATTTCTCTCTCTCTCTCTCTATATATATATATATATATATATATATATATATATATATATATATATATATATATATATATATATATATATATATATATAGAGAGAGAGAGAGAGAGAGCGAGCAATTACATAAACTTCATTAAAAATTTCCACCAAGCCCCCCCCCCCCCTCCCCACCCGTCAGTGAACCCGAGCTGCTATTAAAGTTATTCATAGCCAGCAAACCGGTATCCTTTTAAAGCCTAACCTTGCAACACTCCGGGGATATATATATTGCAGCGATATCAAACGGTTTCAGGTGGCGGCCGGAAGTTGCAAGAGGAAAATATAAAAAATAATGCTGTTACTGTTACTACTACTAATAATAATAATAATATTAATACTGATACTACTACTACTACTATTACTATTACTACTACTAATGAAAATACTGCTAATACAGCTACTAACACTTCTAATAACAATTGTACTGATTTTACTACTACTACTACTACAGTACATATAATAATAATCATAATAATAATAATGAGAGAGAGAGAGATGATAGTTATGCAAATAGAGATCCGTCCTTAAATCAAGTAAAATGGCAAAGAATGAAACACTATGAAGTGAAGCTTAAATATGAAGATGCAGAGAACAAAAAAATAATATACAGTATACAGGTATATATACAGTATATATATATATATATATATATGTTTCTAATCTCTCAGTGGGGATCGAACCGTCGACCATCAGGACGATAGCCGACGCTTTAATCAACTACACCACGTCAGACTGCCGTGGTGTAGTTGATTAAAGCGTCGGCTATCGTCCTGATGGTCGACGGTTCGATCCCCACTGAGAGATTAGAAACATTTAGTGGCTCACATGTATTTGTGATATATTCTCAATATATATATATATATATATATATACTGTATATTATTTTTTTCTGAACTCGTTCTGTACCGGCGACTACATTTTAATTTTCTTCTAGCCTAGTTATATTTAGACGATTTTGTGAAGTTCCAGAAGGATCAGTGGTATTATAAAGGGTGAAGTGAGATAGTTCAAAGCCTGTTAACCCGGGAGCTGCGGGGAGACTCTTAAGAGTTCCCCCGGCGGACTGCGGGAAGACTCTTGAGAGTAAGTAAAATAAAAAATCAACTTTTGACATCGAAAAAAAAATATTATTTTTATTTTTTTATTTTTTTATTTTTTTTTGGCCCCTGGGCCATGCAAAATCTCAGTCCTCTACCTCTCCTCCTTCCCCACTTTCCTCCTCTCCTTCAGTTATCACCTATTTTCCCTATTATTCCCTTATTCTGAGGTATATTTTCGTGCTAACATTAGCGAGTTGCAAGCAGGGTGTTGTCATCACTGATGGCAAGCGAGTGCAAGAGAGAGAGAGAGAGTATCGATCGACTGTGTCTCAGTGGCCTTGGGGGAAATTGGCGGGAAAGCAGTTTGCCTCACCCATACATTATACAACTCGCGGGCTATATCTCCGATTTTGACCATCCAAACACTGTTTTCACTCGTTTTATTGTTGTTTCAGGTTAATACCTTTATAATCAACCCATAATAGGCGCATATGGATAATTATTAATGCTATTAATGGTACAATGAATATTTTAGTGACGGAAACACCTCAAATACGTCAGCACAGGGGGAAGTTTTCAATTACCCCCATGCACACTTGTTAGGTTAATTGCTGGAGGCCCGTTTGCAGCTGAATAAAAATCGTCTAGATGTAGCCAAAATATAGTTAAAATGACGGCGCCAGTACAGAAGGGGTTTATTGTGAGTCATAAGGCTACTAGAGATATTACCTAGGCCTAGATCATTCCTAGAGGGGGCCTTCTAACCGAGCAAAATCGTCTAATGTTAGCCAAAGTTAATTAAGCAGTGTCCTATAAGACTGAGAGGGTTAAATGGAAGGTAGGTTAAGGGGAGGTGGGCGTATTTATTTGCTCATTTAGGTATCTTTTTATTTATTTATTTTTTAAGTTTCCGGTTCTTCTTAAATTACAGGCTCGCTATCGCTTGCCAGAAAAAAAAATCGACACTTAAATGACACGAACAAATCATAATACTAACAAAGAAATGGGACAAAAGGTCATAACATCGCCAAACTAATGGGCCGAACGTCCTAAAATCTGAAAACTAATGGGGCTAAGCATGAAGAAGAAGGGGGACCAGAAAACCGACCCATCTACCACCCGGGAACTGCGGGGAGACTCTTAAGAGTTCCCCCGGCGGACTGCGGGGAGACTCTTATGAGTGAGTGAAAAAAAAAATCAACTTTTGACATCGAAAAAAAAAAATATATATATATTTTTATTTTTATTTATTTTTTTTGGCCCCTGGGCCATGCAAAATCTCAGTCCTCTACCTCCCCTCCTTCCCCACTTTCCTCCTCTCCTTCAGTTATCACCTATTTTCCCTGTTATTCCCTTATTCTGAGGTATATTTTTGTGCTAACATTAGCGAGTTGCAAGCAGGGTGTCGTCATCACTGATGGCAAGCGAGCGCGAGAGAGAGTATCGATCGACTGTCTCAGTGGCCTTGGGGGAAATTGGCGGGAAAGTAGCTTGCCTCACCCATACATTATACAACTCGCGGGCTATATCTCCGATTTTGACCATCCAAACGCTGTTTTCACTCGTTTTATTGTTGTTTCAGGTTAATACCTTTATAATCAACCCATAACAGGCGCATATGGATAAGTATTAATGCTATTAATGGCACAATGAATATTTTAGTGACGGAAACACCTCAAATACGTCAGCACAGGGGGACGTTTCCAATTACCCCCATGCGCACTTCAGAGGTTAATATCAATAACCCTACTTGCCGAAAGGAATAGTTGACTATTTTTACAAAACATAACACACATATCGATTGAGAAAGTCTAAGGACAAAACAACTCATATTTTACTGATGCAAAATAGTGATATATAAAATCAAATTAGATGGGACAAGATTAATATCCCATTTCACATCAGTCGACACTAACATTAAGTCTAACAGAACTCTTTAGCATACGTTAAAGACAATTGTAAGTGAATAAGATGAAGACAAATTAAAATATAATGTAAATAAGAAAATAATTAAAAGACAAATCTAAAAATTTAAAGAACGAAAACAAATAACAATAAATGCAAAACAGGTGTGAGAGCGAGACAGATACATATATAAAGAAGAGTGTGACAGGTGTATAAAGAGACAGGTGAAGTAAGAGACAGGTGTGAGAGTGATCCAAGTGTATAGAGAGACAGTGATAAAAGACAGACAGAGTGATTACGGGAGGCGTTGAATGTAGCTCTAAAACATGACGTCACTCACCATCTGCGCATGCGTGAGAATCTAGGCCCCGCATCTCAAATGTACAACTATTATATTGGATTAGATTAGATTAGATTAAATTAACCTAACCCTAAAATATAACAAAAATAACCAAAATAACAAATATACCGAAATAAAACAATAAAAAGTATACCACATACGCCACGGAGGTGAGGGGCGGGGCAAAGGGGTCCTAGATTCTCACGCATGCGCAGATGGTGAATGACGTCATGTTTTAGAGCTACATTCAACGCCTTCCGATAACAGACATACAAAGTGATCCAGGTGTATATAGAGACAGAGTGATTAGTGGTGTACATAGACAGGTGTGACAGGGTGGAGGTGGTGGAGGGTTGTTGGTGAGTTAGCTGGTCACTATAACTACTGTAATGCCCTCGAAAATGTCCCGCACCCACAATAATACTAACCCGAGTTGACGTCAGGTATAGCGTAAAATAGTCGTAGATGGTAAGTCCAATAAACTCATCACGTGATAACACCACGAGACTATCACCTGGTTCTTAAAAATCGGACTATTTTACGCTATACCTGACGTCAACTCGGGTTAGTATTATTGTGGGTGCGGGACATTTTCGAGGGCATTACAACTACCAACACAACACATACCCTCAGGTTGTACACACACTTGTTTTCTACCCCCTCCTCCCCACCCCCCTACCTACCTACCTACCCACCCACCTACCTACCCACCCACCTACCAACCCACCCTCCCACCTACCTACCTATCCACCCACCTACCTACCATTCTACCCACCAACCGACCTACCGACATATCCACCCACCCCTGTTTCTTCACTCTCCCCCATCTCCCTATTTCTTTTCACTCCTCACTTCCTTCTCCTTCTTCCATCATCATCATCCATCTCTCTCTCTCTTCCTTCTTTTATTACTCTACCTCCACTCCCTTCATTAGTATCTAAATCTCCCTCCCTCAGTTACTTTTATCTCCCTTTCACCTATCTTTCCCTCTTCTCTTCCTCGCCTTTTCCACCCACCCTCTCTCCTCCCCCTTCCCTTCCTCCCTCTCCCACCCTTGTTTCTACCCGTACCCTCCCTTCTCCCTACTCGTTTACCTCCCCTCGCCCCATCCTATCTGCTTCATATTCGCATCTTCTTTACCTTCCTCTTTCCGCCTTCTCCCCCCCCCCCCCTCCTTTCACCTTTCCTCCCTTCATGATTTTTTAGCATTCTCTCTTCTTTGCCTTCTCCTCCTCCCTCCTTTCTTCTTCTCCGTTCCTTCTCTCCAGAGTACACTCGAATGGCATAGTCATCTAGCCCACTCAGAAGAATTCGTGGAACCCCCATGTTTTTCTGTATTCAATTATAACTATCTGGATTGACTTTTGGATAGAACTTGCTTAATAAATCGTATATACAGTTTTGTAGTTGATGCATAGACAGTTATATCAATAAATTCGTGTCCAGAGCTATACCTGTACTTACATAATTATACATAGGTGAAGTCCGCGAATAATTTAAGAGATGGCTAGAGACTATGACATCCGAGTGTACCATGTATACCTCTACCCCGCTCCTTCCCCACTTATTACTCCTTACCTATCCCCTATCGCACCTCTCACCACCCCTCCCTCCTCTCCATACCACCACCATCCTCCTTGCCATTAGTCTCTTTACCATGCTCCTTACTATCGCACCTCTCACCACTCCTCCTTCCCTCCCTCCTCTCCATACCACCACCATCCTCCTTACCATTAGTCTCTTTACCATGCTCCTTACTATCGCACCTCTCACCACTCCTCCTTCCATGCCTCCTCTCCATACCACCACCATCCTCCTTACCATTAGTCTCTTTACCATGCTCCTTACTATCGCACCTCTCACCACTCCTCCTTCCCTCCCTCCTCTCCATACCACCACCATCCTCCTTACCATTAGTCTCTTTACCATGCTCCTTACTATCGCACCTCTCACCACTCCTCCTTCCATGCCTCCTCTCCATACCACCACCATCCTCCTTACCATTAGTCTCTTTACCATGCTCCTTACTATCACACCTCTCCTCCTTCCCTCCCTCCTCTCCATACCACCACCATCCTCCTTGCCATTAGTCTCTTTACCATGCTCCTTACTATCGCACCTCTCACCACTCCTCCTTCCCTCCCTCCTCTCCATACCACCACCATCCTCCTTACCATTAGTCTCTTTACCATGCTCCTTACTATCGCACCTCTCACCACTCCTCCTTCCATGCCTCCTCTCCATACCACCACCATCCTCCTTACCATTAGTCTCTTTACCATGCTCCTTACTATCGCACCTCTCACCACTCCTCCTTCCCTCCCTCCTCTCCATACCACCACCATCCTCCTTACCATTAGTCTCTTTACCATGCTCCTTACTATCGCACCTCTCACCACTCCTCCTTCCATGCCCCCTCTCCATACCACCACCATCCTCCTTACCATTAGTCTCTTTACCATGCTCCTTACTATCGCACCTCTCACCACTCCTCCTTCCCTCCCTCCTCTCCATACCACCACCATCCTCCTTACCATTAGTCTCTTTACCATGCTCCTTACTATCGCACCTCTCACCACTCCTCCTTCCATGCCCCCTCTCCATACCACCACCATCCTCCTTACCATTAGTCTCTTTACCATGCTCCTTACTATCACACCTCTCCTCCTTCCCTCCCTCCTCTCCATACCACCACCATCCTCCTTACCATTAGTCTCTTTACCATGCTCCTTACTATCGCACCTCTCACCACTCCTCCTTCCATGCCCCCTCTCCATACCACCACCATCCTCCTTACCATTAGTCTCTTTACCATGCTCCTTACTATCGCACCTCTCACCACTCCTCCTTCCCTCCCTCCTCTCCATACCACCACCATCCTCCTTACCATTAGTCTCTTTACCATGCTCCTTACTATCGCACCTCTCACCACTCCTCCTTCCATGCCCCCTCTCCATACCACCACCATCCTCCTTACCATTAGTCTCTTTACCATGCTCCTTACTATCGCACCTCTCACCACTCCTCCTTCCCTCCCTCCTCTCCATACCACCACCATCCTCCTTACCATTAGTCTCTTTACCATGCTCCTTACTATCACACCTCTCACCATTCCTCCTTCCCTCCCTCCTGTCCATACCACCACCATCCTCCTTGCCATTAGTCTCTTTACCATGCTCCTTACTATCGCATCTCTCACCACTCCTCCTTCCCTCCCTCCTCTCCATACCACCACCATCCTCCTTACCATTAGTCTCTTTACCATGCTCCTTACTATCGCACCTCTCACCACCCCTCCTTCCGTCCCTCCTCTCCATACCATCACCATCCTCCTTACCATTAGTCTCTTTACCATGCTCCTTACTATCGCACCTCTCACCACTCCTCCTTCCATGCCCCCTCTCCATACCACCATCCTCCTTCCTATTATATAACCCTATCTCCACTCCCATCTACAGTCACATACAAAAGTCGTTCAATACCCCAACTATAGTACATTCATTATAGGAAAATGCACAAATTTATCTCTAAGGGAGGTCTTTGGGATATATATTTAAGCTTGATGGAGCTGTAGGAAGGAAAAAAATAAATAATTGAAAAAACAAACAAAAAACTCTTCCCTAATTGTCCCAATGACTTGCCATGACTGTGCCTCCAACATTTTCCTCAGCCCTTATCATTAATTGCTCCTTGGTGCTCGCTCCTGTATTGGCAAAAATTTTCCGCCTGTGTACTCATACCTCATGCTTCCCAGTACCCTGGAAAGAAGCAAACATCCATCCAGTTCCTAAAAAAGGTGCCTCTTCAGATCCATCAAACTACAGACCAATAGCTATAACTTCCATTCTTGGTAAAGTCTTTGAAATTATATTAAATAATCACATAATTAAGCATCTTGAAAATAATAAATTAATCAGTGATAGGCAATATGGTTTTAGACGATGTCGATCAACTGCAGACATACTTTGCCTTCTTACGCATCAAATCAACCAAGCTACAGACCAACATGGTGAAACACATACAATAGCACTGGATAATATCAAAGGCATTTGATAGAGTCTGGCATCAATCCTTATTGTCGAAGATGTCACACTACGGCCTTGCATCATTAGTTCCACTAATTTCTTCTTATCTTCATAACAGAAAAATACGTGTAATGGTAGATGGCCTTTATTTTCAATTTCACTCAATAAATGCTGGTGTTCCCCAGGGATCAGTTTTGGCCCCAATTCTGTTCCTCATTCATATCAATGATCTCATATCTACCACTCATAATCCAATACATTCCTACGCAGATGACTCAACACTCCACAGTTCCTTCACATTTACCAATTCTTTCACCCAACCCGATCTTATAAATTCAAAAATAAACACTGCAATTTCTCTGAACCAGGACCTTTCTAGAATTAATGGATGGGGACAAAAGAATCTAGTTTCCTTTAATGCACAGAAAACCAAGTACATTCAATTTTCTAACCGACAGAATCTCACTGACTCCCATATATTTTTTAATGATGTAAATATTCCCACATCCCTAGTATTGACATTCTCGGTGTAACATTAACTACTAACTTGAGCTGGACACATTATGTTAGAAGCATTGCTAAGAATGCCTCTAAAAAACTGGGACTCCTGTACAGAGTTCGAGAATTCTTCACTGACGAGCAGTTGGCCGTGATATATAAAAGTCATGTGCGTTCTCAGATGGATTACTGTTCACCTCTGTGGGGTGGAAGTGGAGTGGTTGCATTGAGGCAGTTGGACAAAATTCAAAATAAAGCTATTAGATTAATCAATAACCCTGCAATCACACAGGACCTTCCTACATTATCCATACGAAGAAACGTTGCATCCCTTGCATTATTCTACAGATATTTTCACAGCAATTGTTCCGAGGAACTTGCTTCAATTGTGCCGCCTCTCCACATCTTTCCCCGTAGAACTAGGGCAGCTGAGAGCGCCCATGAATTTACACTTTCTCCTCCACAATGCAGGACTTCTGCTTATCAGAATTCATTTATCCCCAGAGCTACTACTCTTTGGAATTCACTTCCCTCGAATTGCTTTCCACAAACTTACAATCTACAAATGTTTAAATCCAGTTGTTACAAACATTTTATGAATGGAGGATGCCTTTAGGCACATGAACTTTTTTGTTTTATCTGTGTTTTTCCTTCCTCCGTTCATTGTCTCTAAAAAAAAAAAAAAAAAAAAAAAAAAAAAATCTTCACCCCCCTTCCTTATTACTCTCTCTCTCTCTCTCTCCATCTCTCCTTCTTTCACTCCCTCCCATACCAACATCCCTCTCACTTTTCCTTCCTTCCTTTCCTTTCCTCCCTCCCATACCAACATCCCTCTCTTCCTTCCTTCTATCCCTTCCTCTTCTCCTTCCTTCTTTCCTCTATCATTCCCTACTCTTCCTTCCTTCCTCCCTGTCATTATCTTTCTCCCTTCCTCCTCCCCCCCCCCCCCACTCCTACCTCCTCCCCCTCTTCGTGTATCATTCATAATTATTAACCTGTCTAATAAACTCTCTCTCTCTCTCTCTCTCTCTCCAGTACTTGGTATACTTTCCCTAATTATTCCTCCTCTCCTCCTCTTCCTCCACCCCTTCATTCTTCTTCTTCCTCAATTACCATAAACTTCACCATTCTATCCACCTCCTCATATTCATCTTCGTCTTTGGCCGCCGCCGCCCTCCTCCTCCTCCTGCTTTGCTATCCTTTTCTTTACCTAGTAGTTAAGCAGTGTAGATATCCAAACTGCTCCAAACTCTCTTTCAATTACCATAAACTTCAACATTCTATCCACCTCATATTCCCTTTCGTTCCCTCCTAATTCTCTTCTTCATTTTGCTTCTTCTTGTTCCTCCCCCTGCTCTTTCTCGTTTCCTTATTCCTCCCTCCTCCTCCTCTTCTGCCCCTTATTATTCCTCCTCCACCTACACCTCCTCCTCCCTTTTCTCAATTACCATAAACTTCACCATTCTACCCAACTCCTCAAATTAATTTTATTTGTATTTATTTTTTGTCCCGTCTTCCCTCGCCTGCTACCCACACGGGAATACCCAAGTTACCACCATTATAATAGTACACCCTCCATCTCTCCCTCCTGCTATGACCTTCACACGCACACACACTATACTACACACACACACACACACAAACCTGTCCACGCACACACGTATAAACACACAACCCACGTATAAATTATGTATACTCAATAACTAAATATTACAAGAGAGATGTGTGTGTGTGCATGTGTACGTATAAGTGAGTGTGTGCGTGTCATGATCCGTACATGTGTGTGTCATGCTAGGCTTATATACAGTACACACCAGGTAAGGTCCCTTCCTGTCCATTACACCTGTATTATTAACCCACACAACTATCAACACACCAACAACCACCCTCCGATCATCACGCACCCATTATATATTTAATTAAACAATCCATATAGGCCTTTCCTTCCACATTATGACGCAAAATAACTACACCCCGACTCACTAACATTCTTTATTTCATGACCCATTACTTTTATTTATTTATTTATTTTTTTTTTTTTCTACGTGAGTTGCAGTTGGGATGTGTGTACATGCTTAGATTGATATGCAGGATTCGAAGTTGCATAATAAATCGTATGCAGTGTCCACCATTCTTTAACTGTCTTCGTGGTGCGATGCATAAGGTGTTGATTTTCGGTGTGAGCATCCTGGATTCGAATCCACGGACTGCCACATGTGTTTGTAAATTTCATTAATCGATTTTAGGAGTATAGTTGGTTGTTGGAAGGAACATAATTGATATTGGTTCAGGGGTAATTTATCGAGAGGACTTCCCTAGTGGTTAAGGCCCCATTAATTGCTCTTTCCATTCACATATGCATAGCCTACGTGAGTTGCAGTTGGGATGTGTGTACATGCTTAGATTGATATGCAGGATTCGAAGTTGCATAATAAATCGTATGCAGTGTCCACCATTCTTTAACTGTCTTCGTGGTGCGATGCATAAGGTGTTGATTTTCGGTGTGAGCATCCTGGATTAGAATCCACGGACTGCCACATGTGTTTGTAAATTTCATTAATCGATTTTAGGAGTATAGTTGGTTGTTGGAAGGAACATAATAATATATATTAATATATATATATATATATATATATATATATATATATAATGGTAATCTTCTGTATCTTATATTATTTTTGTACAGGACATTGTTTTAAGCTTGGTCAACAAACCGACAATGTATGGTTTTTGGTGAGGATTGGTCATAACAACACCAGAGCAATAGTGGCCAGAATATACACCATTATGGGGAAAATTATCACCATTTTCATCAACATAAACACAATAGTCATCAGCATCATCACCAAACTCATCAACAATGTCATCATAGCTACCATATACTGTACATCATTATCATCACTCAATAATCTTATCATATTCATTATCATTACTATGTTCATCATTATCACCTAATTCATAATCTTCATTATCATTATCATCATTACCATATTCATCATTATCACAAAATTCATCATAATATTCGTGATCATTATTTTCCTCATTATCATAATTATATTAATTTGCTCTATATATATTTTTTTTTCTTGTACTCCCTTATCTCGTCCCCTTATTATTATGTTCCTTCCAACAACCAACCACACTCCCAAAATCGATTAATGAAACTCACAAACACATGTGGCAGTCCGTGGACTCGAACCCAGGATACTCACACCGAAAATCAACACCTTATGCATCGCACCACGAAGACAGTTAAAGAATGGTGGACACTGCGTACGATTTATTATGCAACTTCGAATCCTGCATATTAATCTAAGCATGTACACACATCCCAACTGCAACTCACGTAGGCTATGCATATGTGAATGGAAAGAGCAATTAATGGGGCCTTAACCACTAGGGAAGTCTTCTCGATAAATTACCCCTGAACCAATATCAATTATTATGTTCCTTCCAACAACCAACCACACTCCCAAAATCGATTAATGAAACTCACAAACACATGTGGCAGTCCGTGGACTCGAACCCAGGATACTCACACCGAAAATCAACACCTTATGCATCGCACCACTAAGACAGTTAAAGAATGGTGGACACTGCGTACGATTTATTATGCAACTTCGAATCCTGCATATTAATCTAAGCATGTACACACATCCCAACTGCAACTCACGTAGGCTATGCATATGTGAATGGAAAGAGCAATTAATGGGGCCTTAACCACTAGGGAAGTCCTCTCGATAAATTACCCCTGAACCAATATCAATTATTATGTTCCTTCCAACAACCAACCACACTCCCAAAATCGATTAATGAAACTCACAAACACATGTGGCAGTCCGTGGACTCGAACCCAGGATACTCACACCGAAAATCAACACCTTATGCATCGCACCACGAAGACAGTTAAAGAATGGTGGACACTGCGTACGATTTATTATGCAACTTCGAATCCTGCATATTAATCTAAGCATGTACACACATCCCAACTGCAACTCACGTAGGCTATGCATATGTGAATGGAAAGAGCAATTAATGGGGCCTTAACCACTAGGGAAGTCCTCTCGATAAATTACCCCTGAACCAATATCAATTATTATGTTCCTTCCAACAACCAACCACACTCCCAAAATCGATTAATGAAACTCACAAACACATGTGGCACTCCGTGGACTCGAACCCAGGATACTCACACCGAAAATCAACACCTTATGCATCGCACCACGAAGACAGTTAAAGAATGGTGGACACTGCGTACGATTTATTTATAAGATCAGGACCATGATCACAGGACATTCTTTCTGGCTTGGGACAACAAAAGAAAATGGGGAGTGTTCGATGGAAGGGGTAACTAGTACAGTATACGGGGTGGTCATAAACATCAACCATAGAAACATCAACATCACCATTATATAACATCATCATTACATCATATCACATCATTATCATAACACCATTACTTTACTAATTTGATTATTGACAAAACAATTATAATATAATTTCGAAATTATACAACGCATTCTAAATTTAGCAAAAATAAGACTACACATACGATTTACACGTCCGACCACACAGTTAATGTGCACAAGGATGAAATTTGCGCCCATTCTGGGCCCTTTCTGGAAGACTTAAAGACCTTTATGACCATCAGGTGTGTTTAGAAACCTTTAATTTAATTATTTCAACCTCAGCAGTTGTCTTTGAGCGAGCTGTGGACGAAAGGGGTACATGCAAGGGGTGACTGGTATGTGTAGCGGTAATAAACACCGGGGACCAAGAACTAAACCATTGAGAATAATACCAGAGTGTACAGTATATACAATAATACCAGAGTGTACAGTATATACAATAATACCAGAGTGTACAGTATATACAATAATACCAGAGTGTACAGTATATACAATAATACCAGAGTGTACAGTATATACAATAATACCAGAGTGTACAGTATATACAATAATACCAGAGTGTACAGTATATACAATTATACCAGAGTGTACAGTATATACAATAATACCAGAGTGTACAGTATATACAATAATACCAGAGTGTACAGTATATACAATAATACCAGAGTGTACAGTATATACAATAATACCAGAGTGTACAGTATATACAATAATACCAGAGTGTACAGTATATACAATAATACCAGAGTGTACAGTATATACAATAATACCAGAGTGTACAGTATATACAATAATACCAGAGTGTACAGTATATACAATAATACCAGAGTGTACATTATATACAATAATACCAGAGTGTACAGTATATACAATAATACCAGAGTGTACAGTATATACAATAATACCAGAGTGTACATTATATACAATAATACCAGAGTGTACAGTATATACAATAATACCAGAGTGTACAGTATATACAATAATACCAGAGTGTACAGTATATACAATAATACCAGAGTGTACAGTATATACAATAATACCAGAGTGTACAGTATATACAATAATACCAGAGTGTACAGTATATACAATTATGGGTTATTTTGTTTCTCGTTCATTACTACCATTACTATCATTATTATTGTCGCCAGCATTAACAATGTCATCTGATTCATAGTTATCATCAACATCGTCGTTTTATTTTTTCATTGTATTCTTCAACATTGCTATATATTTTGTCTTGTATTCTTCAACATAGTCTTCTTTTTGTCTTGTATTCTTCAACATCGTCTTCTTTTTGTCTTGTATTCTTCAACATCGTCTTCTTTTTGTCTTGTATTCTTCAACATCGTCATATTGTCTTGTATTCTTCAACATAGTCTTCTTTTTGTCTTGTATTCTTCAACATAGTCTTATTTTTGTCTTGTATTCTTCAACATCGTCTTCTTTTTGTCTTGTATTCTTCAACATCGTCTTCTTTTTGTCTTGTATTCTTCAACATCGTCATATTGTCTTGTATTCTTCTCTAGCGTGGAAGTGGACTATGGCATGTGTAGCAGTCATAAACACCGGAACAAAAGTAGACCACGAACATCACCAATGGATATAAAATACTCAATTATTCTCGAGGGAGGAGTAGAAGATGGGTTTTCTCCTTAGTTTGTTTCTCGTTCATTACTACCATTATCATTACTGTCATCATAACTATCATTCTCATCATCACAATTATAATTATAATCGCCTTTTTTTCTTATTACTTATTGTTCTCTGGTATGCAAGGGATCACAGGCATGAGTAGAGGCCATAAACACCCGTGTAATAGTGGACCAAGAACTACACCACGAAGAGGGAAAACAAAAGTATATTTATCCCTGGCGAGCGAGAGCGACCCTACAATTTAGGAAGAAACAGATATTTTCTACCACAAAATGCACAATTGTTTTATTTATTTTTAAAGCTTGATGGAGGGCTATGGAGCAAACTAATATAAATAAACTTAATGCCCGCGACTGTACAATATAACTAAAGTGCCTGGTCACTAACACTGAACTATTATAAATGTTGCTTGAAGTATTGGGGAAGAAAGCGACTCACTTGCTGCAGGATTGAGAAGGATTTTTTACAACGTCATTCAACTCATTCAACATAAATCCTTTCCGTGGATTGACCTCCCTACTGCCAACCTAGAAGTTGGCAGATTGGGAACCAAAGCGTCACATTTTTCCCTTGCCCCTCAACTTTCCCTTCATAATTGCTGAGGGGCACAGGGCCTTGTGTGGGGCTTTGGTTTCCCGGGCGTTTCCGCATCCTCCTCAGCTCCCTGCCTTGAAGTGGCTTCGGTCACCCGGGCTTTGTTAGTGGTAAGCAGGGAGGATTTTGTGGGGGCGCTCATTTATGGCCTTGGCCTTGCTCGAGACCTTAGGGCTGTTCGGCCAGACAGCCTGGGGAACAACAACAACAACAACATAAATCCTATTTCGTCAACGCATTCAACATTGATCTTAATTCGTTTCCTTTCACTCATGTAGCCTACTTCTGTGGCTATTGTTACAATTATGTTCCTCCATTGTTTATATATATTGTACAATTCAGGGTGTCAAACCGGAGATATTTTGTTTGAAGAATTGAATGAATATGAAAATAAAATAAAATAAAATTAACATGAAATAGCATTGTTTGGCCAATTTATAATTTTCTAAGATACAATTTGAACTATAAACCATAATTTTACCTTTACATACACAATAACACAGACTAAAATAATGGACTTGGGTTTGGTTTAACACCCTGCTGTACATATCCAAGGATCATTCAATGTCCAAAAGAAGTCCGATACAAAACACAACAAAACTACTAACGTATTATCAGTAATTGCATCTGGCTCTCTATCACTCTTTCAACTTTGTAGGAGACACGGGTTACATGCAGCTTTACCCTTTGTCTCCTCCATACACATTAAAAAAGGTGTCACAGCTGGTTCTGTGAAGGACTCTTACCGCCAACGTCTGAAGGAAAAATGCGCAGTTAAAAATAGTGATGCATCGTCAGATAACGTTCTAAAATATCTATATTCTAGGATTTGGTTAATGCAGCATGTGTATGACGTCCTTGTATTACACACACACACATATATATATGTGGTTAATGCAGCATATGTAGGACGTCCTTGCAGTATTACACATATATATATTTATATTTTATCTGAGACCTTTATAATCATATATTAATATATTAATTAAATTATATTTTGTTCATACGTTCATTTGTATTCTTTGTTTATTTACTTATTGTTTCTGTATTTTGTGTATTTGTTTGTAAACCCTGACAACAAAGCCAGCCATCTACTGTCCTATCCCAAGGCCCGTCTTGACAGCACTATGACGTCACTGTGGTGGTGTTATAGCAAGGTAATAATGGCAAGGAAGTGTTGCCATTATATTGCCAAGGCAATAAAATGTGTATGAAGGAAGGTGGTGGTAATGGTGGTGGAATTGTGAGGAGATAGATAGATAGATATAGATATAGATAGATAGATAGATATAGATACTCAGACTCAAATCTTTATTTCATAAAAGGCAACACAATTAACTTTTTACATATATACAATAGAGATAACAGTAACCTCATACATTACCGCATTCTAGGTTCATGGTTTTGTACAAACATAATTCTTGACTTGATAGCATTTATATCATTAGTTTTCAAATCTGATAAGTCATATTCATGTAATAGGATATGGTTAACTTCCTTTCCTAACGATAGGTATTCATCAAGGTTTAATAAACATTTCTGTAAAAACTTGCAAGGTTTTAGGAGACATTTGCGAGCAAATCTAATTTTTAACCAATTCATTAAATGATTAAATGTCATTAGTCCAGCCAATTCACATGCATGATGATTACTTTCCCAATATTTTAATTTCAGCATTTTCTTTATTACTTAGTAGACAGACAGAGACAGACAGACAGAGACAGACACAGAGAGAGAGAGAGAGAGAGACAGACAGACAGACAGCTATAGGTATAGATAGATAGATTGGTTGAGAGGAAGGTTGACAAAGAGGAAGTCGTGCAGAAAGGAGTAGGAGCTCAATAAATACAAACATAAAATGTGAAGCAAGAAGAGAGGAGATACATTACTACAAACATAAAACGTAAAGCAGGAGGTAAAGTGATTAGTCTAACAGGTGAACATTGACCACTTGCGAGTGTCAGTTTTAAGGAAGTTGGAGTCGTTAGATCCAACGATGTACAGCGAACCCGGTCGGAAGATTTGCTTTTAAAGTACCAGCAGCTGATCAAGTCATTTAAGGAGAAGTCATCAAGGATCATCGTCTCAGGAATCGTCCCCCGGCTCGGTGTAGAGAGCCGATTTTACAACATAGCCACCAGCACAAATCGTTGTCTAGCAAACCTCTGCAGGAAGGAGAACGTGGGATTCGTCGACACCTGGGACAATTTCTACTACGATGACTATTTGTTTTCGGACGATGGAGTTCATCTGAACCAGGTGGGAGCAGCACGTTTTGGGCGTCTTCTCAACGATGCGGTGACGGATTTTCGGAGAAGAAATCGACTCAGCACCGGACAACCAGGAAGGAGGACCGAAGACAGCGAGGACGGCAACCTACAAAGGAATTAAATACTAATCCGTCAAGAACCGCGAATTTGGATAAAGCTCCAACACGACCCAAATTCAAAACCGCCAGGGATAACGACCGAGGACCGAGGACAGCCATGAATGTAAATGTAGATCCGACCAGAACCAAAAACTCGATGAAAGAACGTTCTGTTAGTTCTAAAACCTCTAAAACCGCAACTTTAAAGGTTTTCTATGCAAACGCTCGTAGCATACGCAATAAATTTTCAGATTTAGAGGAACTAATGTTTACAGAAAATTATGATGTGATTGGCATAACAGAATCTTGGCTCAATACAGAAGATAGAGACTTTTTAGCAGAGTATTCACTTCCCGGTTATGTAATGTTTGAGAACAGCCGAATAAATAAAAATGGAGGTGGCGTTTTATTTTATATCAAAGAAAGTCTTAACCCGACCCTCGTGTCAAAACCTCAAATTGTGAATGTCGACACATCTTTTGTGCTAATAAAGAATAATAAAGGTACAAAAATAATACTTGCGTTAATATACAGACCTCCAGCTCAATCAGTGCAAACTGACCGAGAAATTTACGAACAAATTGCAGATGTAAGTAACTCACAAGATACCGTAATTTTTGGCGACTTTAATTTACCCGTGACCAAGTGGGGCGATACTCTTACTTCACACTCCGGACATGACTTGTATACGAACTTGCAAGAGAGTTCGCTTTATCAATTTGTTCGAACACCGACCCGTGGTAATAACGTTCTTGACATTGTACTTGCAACAAAAGAAGAATTGATAGAGAATTTGAATGTTGGTGATGAATTAAGTAAGAGCGACCATCGTACGATAACTTTCACTTTAAAGTTTACTAGTAACGAACCAAATAGTAGCATCGAAAAAGTCCCTAATTTCAAGAAAGCAAACTTCCATAAACTTAGAGCTATGTTTAAAGAAACTGACTGGAGCTTTTTAATTAACAATAACGACATAAATACATCTTGGAAGTTATTCGAAACCACTTCCCTAAAAACAGTGCAAGACTGCATACCATCGAAAATACGGCGTCCAGGCCATAATAATAAGCCCAAATGGTGGAATAAAGATATTTCAAACTGCCTGCTTGCTAAAAAATTTGCTAATGATAGATTAAAATCCTCACAAAATGACGAAGAACGGGCGAAATTTGTAGAGCTACGACGCAAAGCCAAAAAGTTAATTAAGCAGAGTAAAAAGACCTTAGAGTTACATATTGCGAATCAAAGTAAAACAAACCCGAAAGAATTCTATAGTTATATCAGAAAGAAAAAAGTAGTTACTTCAACTGTTGGACCGTCGATGAAAATGGAGAATACACCAAAGACGAAGTACAAATGAGTAATGCCCTCAATACCTTCTTTGCATCAGTTTTTACAACAGAAGACCTCAGTGATATCCCTACACCATCGCCGATTCAGATTGATAATTCAGATGTTCTAAGCAATATCACCGTTACAGAGAGAGAAGTATTGAATTGTTTAGATAAACTCAAGGTAAATAAAACGCCAGGACCTGATACAATCTCGCCTAGAGTTCTAAAGGAAGCTAAGGATGAGCTCTCCAAACCACTGACATTACTATTCAATAAATCCTTGCAGTCTGGAACTATGCCTTATCAGTGGAAGCTAGCCAACGTAACACCGATATTAAAAAAAGGCAGCAAATCCCTACCCAGTAACTATCGTCCAATTAGCTTAACCTCAGTTGTTTGTAAAATGCTAGAAACGGTCATACGAGACAGACTCGTAAATCACTTAGAGGAAAATAACATACTTAAAGATACTCAACACGGCTTTCGTAAAAAACGTTCCTGTTTAACAAACCTCTTAGACTTCTTCCACGATATCCTCAACCTCTACGATGAGAGTAAAGCTGTAGATATTATATACCTTGATTTTCAAAAGGCCTTTGACAAAGTTCCCCACAAACGTTTACTGCTAAAACTAAAAGCGCATGGAATACAAGACGGTGTGTTGAAATGGATAGAAAATTGGCTCAGCAACAGAAAGCAAAGGGTAGTCATAAACGGTAAGGCATCTAAATGGACCAATGTAAGTAGCGGGGTACCCCAGGGATCGGTACTAGGACCAGTTATCTTTCTAATTTACATCAACAACGATGAGGGTCTCACCTGTACAATCTCAAAATTTGCTGACGATACAAAAATTGCAAATAGCGTACTCTCAAAAGAACAAGTTGACGATATGCAACACAATCTAGATAAATTGTCATGTTGGGCCCAAATTTGGCAAATGAGTTTCAATGCGGATAAATGTAAAGTACTACATGTCGGATACCTAAATGAGAAAGCAAACTATTCGATGAATGGCACTCAGCTTAAGAATGTAAACGGAGAAACCGATCTGGGAGTAACAATATCGAGTAACCTAAAACAGAGTCAACAATGTTCAGAAGTTGTTAAGAAGGCAAACAAAATAATTGGCTTTATAGGCAGGTCATTTGAGCATAAATCCAAAGAAGTTATCCTAACCCTTTACAATTCCTTAGTCCGCCCTCTTCTGGAATACTGCGTTCAATCCTGGTGCCCTTATTACCAAAAAGATATAAACAAGCTAGAACGAGTTCAACGTAGAGTTACCAAAATGATACCTAGCCTAAAGAACAAACCATACGAAGAGCGTCTTAGAGAATTAAATCTATTTCCTTTAACCCAGCGCAGATTAAGAGGTGACTTAATTCAAGTGTTCAAAATCATCAAAGGCATCGACAATATGAACTGTAGTAAGTACTTCACTATCGACCAATCTAATTACACGCGGGGAAACGGTTGCAAAATTATTGGTAAATCTTTTAACTCGCACGAATCTAAGAATTTCTTCTTCAATCGAGTTGTCAACTTGTGGAATGGGCTTCCCCGAAACGTTATAGACTGCATCACCGTTGATTAATTTAAACTCCGCCTAGACAAATATCTCTCATTAAACCCGCAACTGACTGCGTTTGTAAATGAATAACTTTATGTTATCCCCCCCTCAGTTACTAACCCATCTGTCCTCTACTAACTTCCTAATCCTGCCACGGACATTAGTTCCAGGGCAGTAATTCCCTTTCCAATGTTCCCTTACCCACTCTAAACCACTGTTTGGACACTTGATCCTCAGTGTTTTGGAGGACAAGCAACCTAGAAGGGTCACTAGACCTGTTGTTGCTTGATTTCCTTTGTACTTTGTACTCCTTTGTTAATATCGACATAAAACAGATACGCAATAATAATGTAAGTTTCTGATGGATAGAAAGTATGATGAATTGGGTTTTATATATCTAAAATTATAAATTACGATCGAATTTTAGCCGTTAAGTTGGTAAATATCCATGCCTACAACTCCAACTTCCTTATAGCCGCAAACTCGCAAGTGGTCAATTTAAGTTAACGGATCGGTATGCAGTACAAAGGGAAGCAAGCAGTAAAATAGATCCTTACAAGGCTGTTTGAGGCTAATCTACTAACCACCGTGGGAAACAAATGGTAGCCGAGCATGAAGGCTCTCCCCCACCCACCAGATAACACTCAAGATACCAGGAAGCGTTTCTTGATTCTGGCTGACTTTATTCATCTTGGGAAGGACTTGTTTGAGTCGGTGTTATTCATCTTGGGAAGGACTTGTTTGAGTCGGTGTTATTCATCTTGGGAAGGACTTGTTTGAGTCGGTGTTATTCATCTTGGGAAGGACTTGTTTGAGTCGGTGTTATTCATCTTGGGAAGGACTTGTTTGAGTCGGTGTTATTCATCTTGGGAAGGACTTGTTTGAGTCGGTGTTATTCAAGATATACTCTACTTAAGCCGGTATCACACTAGAGCTTTTATAGTCAACATTCGATGATCAACATTTGTCTGGTAACATTTCTGGAATATTTTACACTGGTATCGGAAACTAGACTAATGGCAGATGCATTTAAGTGACCGGAATAGTATAAATGTTCACCCTCATAAGCTGCCAGACCAGTGTTGAGCATAAATGTGAAGTGAAAAAGCGCTCGTGTGATACCGGTTTTATTTGACGTGAGTGGGGATCAACCACGGAACTACTGCCACATGGTGTTGATGTTTGTGTCGCGTGTCCAGGTGGTTATAATCCGTTCATTCTAGGGTGGGCAGAACTCTTAACCTCTAACCTTTCATAACTCAAAAAGGACTAGAGTAATCGAGATAATATTTCTACCAAATAGGAAGACTTGGCTAGGGAATATGTGTATAAATTGACAGCTCATTTGTTCTAGCCCTTTTTGAGTTACAGAGGTTCGAGGTTGCGAATTCTGCCCAACCTAGAATGAAAGGACTATAACCACCTGGACACGTGACACATAAACATCAACACCACTTGCGAGTTTCAGGCTATAAGGAAGTTGGTGGCATAAACATCGATATTAAACAGAAATACAATATTAATGTAAGTTTCTGATGGATAGAAAGTATGTTGAATTTGATGTTATGTATTTATATATGTACTACAACCGTATTTAGCTTGTAATTCTGCTTAATATCGACTTCTACACCTCCAACTTCCTTACAGAACGAAACTTTCAAGTGGTCAATTTATTAGACAATTATCCCTCTACTTTAGAAAATAGCAAAATTAAAAATAGAACACATTATGACGCAGCGATAGAAATCCCTATATTATTTACAACCTCTTAATAAAATGGTAACCTAAAATTGTACCAAGTGTGAAAATCAGCTTGTTTACATTATAACTGGTGCAAACATCATATATCATTCTATCCTACTACTCTAATATACTCCTAATCTATAACATGCAACTTTAATCCAGTCGTACTACTACTACTACTACTCAGCCTGTGCATCCCCTCTTTGGACCCTAAACCAGGTCAGAACAGTCATCAAAGCGTCCGACTTGGTAGTCATTCAGCTACTTACTATTCCGGGGTCAGCACTCAGACTCATCATCGTGGATTACTACTACTACATTGGTTTTTATTTAATATTGTTCATACATTTTATTTTACAAGCATCAGATATTACTATTCAACACCATGCAACTTCAATCCAGTCTCCTTCCTATGCGACCCTCTGCCACTGCTGCCTCGTAGTCCACTTCTGCCACCGTCGCTGGTTGTGGTGCAGACAGTCTTGTTCCCCGCAGGCATAGTAGTGCTGATCTGAGCAACGAGAAAGATAGACGGCACCTCATCCAGGCTACAACGTGGCTCCTGGGCTGTTTCTTCTTCTCTGCGATGATCTCTGCAAGCCTTGAATAGAAGCACTGGGCCCTAGGTCCCATCCCTCCAGATGTGGTGAAGACTAGTGGGGTAAAGCTGCCATGTTCGATATTTAAGATCCTTTCCCCATATGCCCTGACCTTCTCTTGTTCATTCCTCTTGTGTGCAGCCTCCAGAGACAGCCCGCTGTAGCTATGGGCCATTGGGTCGAATATTCTTACGTCAAAGAATGCTCGCTGTGCTCTTGTCCAAAAACTATTTGCACTAACGTCCACTCGTGCTTCGTTGGATGTGTTGGCCGTCCTGTGCTGCAAGATCTCTCCCTCCAAGGGAATGAGTGATGGTTCGCGCACCACATCTCGACACACCTCCCTGAGAATGTTCGCCGTTACATCTCTTACTTCATCGTGCCTGATGCTGATGAATCCTCCCTTCTTACATATCATGCTGTGGTCTGCATCGTTGTTGATTCCACAAACGCATCGATCGGGCAGTCCTTCAATCGGCCAATCATACCTCAGTGCAATAGCATCATTAAATTTTTGTTTGTTTAGATTGAAGCCTTTTGCCTTGATTGGTAGTGTTGTCAGCCAATTTGAAGCACCCGTTTCTTGTGCTATTTGTACTTTTCTTGTTAGTCTCGGGGAAAGTTGTCGCATCAATTGTGCCAGGTCATTTTTCTGTGAGTTTTGCCTCTCTGACGTGATGGTCTTTCTGATGTTGTAGATGTCCGCCTGGTCCACTTCGCCGTCAGGATCTTGCGCTACGATGCGTTCAGTGAGAGATTCTGTTATCTTTACTGAGTTCTCGTGTTCCGTTGTCGCCCTCCTCACCGGATTGATGATTCCAAGCCCTCCTAACCTAGGAGGAAGTGCGAGCAACTCCCTCTCTGTAGCATTTGGGGTGTGGGACTTCATCCAAGCTGGGATGAGTTTGTCTCTGATGGCATCTTCTAGCGGTTGAAGTTGTGGACCCACGTTTGGAATGGTACGCATAAAGTAGGTCCAGCGGTGTTTGACCCCATATGTGAATGCCGAATATGCAGCCTGTGGTTCCGTCTTTGCAATTTTGGCTAGTATTTCTATTTCGTTTACCCACTCTCTGACCTTCTCTTCCATGTATTGCTTCTTGAACTCTTCTGTGCCAATCACTGCCCCTAGATGACGCTGTCCGTCCTTTGTTACGACCACTTCACTACCGTTGAAAGCTTCTAAGGCATTTTCGTAATGTTCTGCTTTTACTATCAGTATAGACTTACTAGCATTTGGAAAGTATCCTATTTCTGGTCCCACTTGTGATACTTGCTCCCACCAGCTCTTGAGATCATTGACTTTCCCTGCTCCAGTGAGATCATCTGCATAGGCCGCCTGCTTAACATGTGTCGTCTCATGTCTTGTTAATGATAGCAACACCGAGAGACCTAATGCGTACATCGCCATTGCTACTGGGTCCCCTTGTGTGGTTCCTTCCATTGATTTCAGTGCCGTTCCACGTCGTGAGTTTTGGTCGTTTACTATGAAGAGGTCTGCAGGCTGTTTATAGGTATTCTCTACATAGGTGGCTAAGCTGGGGCATTTTACCTTGATGTTGTGAATTGCTGTCTTTCTGTTGATGGTGTTAAAGGCATTTGATGCATCCACTAACAGCACGGCTTCACATTCTTCTTGCTCATATATTTTTCTTATTGCATGAATTGCTGCCTCTCCCCCTGCTTGGTGGCCAGCACACACTTGGAGATTTCCAGCCGCTGACCGCACATCGTCCTTCACCACCTCCATTATGCATTTTCCGATGATTCTTCTCAACACTTCACCCACGCCTACAGGTCTGCACCCTGGATTCTTGTCCAATGGTATTAGACGACAAGCTGTGTAGGCCTCCAAGTGTTGACAATCTTGAGTGGCCATTTTTCTTGCAAGATCTGCCAGCGCCCTGCGTAAGTCGGTCGCTGCAACTCCGAAAAGTGTGCTGCTCAGGATTGTTCTCCAACCGTTTGCATCCATCCCTGAGGGTCCTGCACTGCCTTGTGTCCCTAGAGCCTTTTTCCAAATCTTCTCGCCTGTGATTTGTTCGTAGATGACGGGGTTCGGTGGTATATAAGCCCCCTCTAGCTTCTGACTCTCGGATATACTAGGTTGCGGATGTTTCTCTTCCAGCAGCTTGATGGTATCTCTTGTGATAGGCAACAGCCCACCAGCTGCCTCCTTTGTCAGCGATCGTATTGCAGGTGCCACTTTACCTTGTCTCATCTGGTCGCCGAATCTCCTGGCCTTGTCCTCAGTGTTTTCTCTTTTGTGTTGCCGTCTGCCTTGTCTCTCTTGTAATGCTCTGGCTTCACTGAGTAAGTCATCCATCTTGTTATCATTCCACAGTTTCACTCTATTTGTTAGCGCTGTCACATTTTCCGCTTGTCTAGAATTGCGGTGAGTTTTTTGCAAGAAGAGATGTGGAATGCTGAAAAATAACTTGAGAGCATACGGGGCTAAAGGTCTGTCATAGACATAGTTATAAATGAGCTTTTTCATCTCTGTCAACAGTTTGGTGGTGGCGTCACATTTAGGTGGGTTGAATAAACTGTGTGCAGACCAATCTACAATTTCTGAGTAAGCTGCCTCTGCCCACATTTTTACCTCCTCTCCCCGTAGTCCTTTCCATTGAAGGGGTCCTCCTCTGCCATCAACTTCTGCGGGTCTCTCCAGGGCTGCTTCCCTCTGTGGTCCCACCTCCCTGTGTGCTTCTCGGGGCTCTTCGTTGCGTGGCATATCGTCGTTTCTACCAGCTATATTTGGCCTTGTTTGCACACCACCCTCCTCTCCAGCATCTCGGTGCTCGTCTCCGGGTCTTTGGACTCCGCTGGGCTCACCGTCACCCACCATGTCATGTGGTTGCCGCCCTTCTCTCGGGCCCCCTGAGGGTCCCGCACCTCCACATGCTCTCTGTCGGGTTGTTGCCCATCGCCGTGTTGTGTCCCGTCAGCTTCATCCCTTCGCACTCTCTGGGCATTGGCTGCCGCCCCTCCCTCTGTTATTACACTATTATAAGGGTAGCGACACCGGGAACCTTTATTACAGTTTATGCATCCTTTTTTTTTTTTGCACGCATTTGCATCTTGTACATGTATGCTCATTCTTTGTACAGATGCAACACTTGTTAGTCTTTGACCTTTGTGATAGGGCTTCATCTAAACTTTCATCATCCTCCATTATACCCTTATGACACTTCCATCTGTTCTCTTGCAATGTCTTTTACGCTTTACCCTAAGGCTATTTAGCTTCTGTTTTTTTTTTTGTTTTTTTTTTCTCCAAAACTTAATTTATCTTATTTACAGTACCGGCCCGTAACTTCCGTAAAAACAACCAAATATTTTTCTGTATGTGTGCCTAGATTATTTTGTACTAGAGTGTGTATTCCCTATCGGTGTTGTTGTATGCCATATTTGATATTCCCCCTGGCTGGCTGGTGGGATGTATATATTAGGTTGTGTTGTATGTGAACAATTTGGTGTTATTACGTGACATAAACACACTGAGTAAGCGGCTAGATAGGACAACTAGGCAGATTTTGGCTTTAATAAAGATGTTCGTTATTTCCTTTATAAACCGTAATGTTAGCAGTACTAATAGCACCGGTAGTTGTAGAAGTTGTATTATCAATAAGGATTAGACCTTGGTTAATGAGAAGATAGGATATTAGGTATTGTGCAGATTGAATTAGTTAAGAATGAGATTACTGCGAAAGAATAGATAGATAGGTAGCGAGAAAGAGCTAAAGAGAGAGAGAGAGAGTACAAAGGAGTACAAAGGAAATCAAGCAACAACAGATCTAGTGACCCTTCTAGGCTGCTTGTCCTCCAAAACACTAAGGATCAAGTGTCCAAACAGTGGTTTAGAGTGGGTAAGGGAACATTGGAAAGGGAACTACTGCCCTGCCACTAACGTGGCAGGACTAGGAAGTTAGTAGGGGACATATGGGTTAGTAACTGAGGTAATATCGGTGTTACGTTGGCTAGCTTCCACTGATCAGGCATAGTTCCAGACTGCAAGGATTTATTGAATAGTAATGTCAGTGGTTTGGAGAGCTCATTCTTAGCTTCCTTTAGAACTCTAGGCGAGATTGTATCAGGTCCTGGCGTTTTATTTACTTTGAGTTTATCTAAACAATTCAATACTTCTCTCTCTGTAACGGTGATATTGCTTAGAACATCTGAATTATCAATCTGAATCGGCGATGGTGTAGGAATATCACTGAGGTCTTCGGTTGTAAAAACTGATGCAAAGAAGGTATTGAGGGCATTACTCATTTGTACTTCGTCTTTGGTGTATTCTCCTTTTTCATCGACTAACGGTCCAACAGTTGAAGTAACTACTTTTTTCTTTCTGATATAACTATAGAATTCTTTCGGGTTTGTTTTACTTTGATTCGCAATATGTAACTCTAAGGTCTTTTTACTTTGCTTAATTAACTTTTTGGCTTTGCGTCGTAGCTCTACAAATTTCACCCGTTCTTCGTCATTTTGTGAGGATTTTAATCTATCATTAGCAAATTTTTTAGCAAGCAGGCAGTTTGAAATATCTTTATTCCACCATTTGGGCTTATTATTATGGCCTGGACGCCGTATTTTCGATGGTATGCAGTCTTGCACTGCTTTTAGGTAAGTGGTTTCGAATAACTTCCAAGATGTATTTATGTCGTTATTGTTAATTAAAAAGCTCCAGTCAGTTTCTTTAAACATAGCTCTAAGTTTATGGAAGTTTGCTTTCTTGAAATTAGGGACTTTTTCGATGCTACTATTTGGTTCGTTACTAGTAAACTTTAAAGTGAAAGTTATCGTACGATGGTCGCTGTTACTGAATTCATCACCAACATTCAAATTCTCTATCAATTCTTCTTTTGTTGCAAGTACAATGTCAAGAACGTTATTACCACGGGTCGGCGTTCGAACAAATTGATAAAGCGAACTCTCTTGCAAGTTCGTATACAAGTCATGTCCGGAGTGTGAAGTAAGAGTATCGAGAGAGAGAGAGAGAGAGAGAGAGAGAGAAGCGCTGCTTAGGCTGTCTTAATCCAAAAGAATAGAGAGAGAGAGAGAGAGAGAGAGAGAGAGAGAGAGAGAGAGAGAGAGAGAGAGAGAGAGAGAGAGAGTCCTATTTAGCCTACCTATCCAGCCTGTATATCTCAGAAGTTTTCGACTGTAAGATTATCCCCTTGCGGTCACTGTTTTTCTTGTTGTTTCCGTACCCTACAATGACTCATAGATTCACTCTCCTTTATTTTATGACCTAGAGAGAGAGAGAGAGAGAGAGAGAGATTAGGTGTGACAGGTGTGCTCTTATTTTTACTTATTTTAATGTTAATTTTAGGGAGAGTGAACGATAGCGAGAACGAGAAAGAGATGATAGGTTTATATATGAGTATCTATATTGATTAATTGTGAGAGAAACGTATCTGATGCATGATTGCCTTCCGCTATTGAGATAGAGAGAGAGAGAGAGAGAGAGAGAGAGAGAGAGAGAGAGAGAGAGAGAGAGAGAGGTGTCAAGTGTTCCCTCCAGTTTTATGGGAGGGGTGGATTGGGTGTGGGGGGGGGGGAGAAGGGGGGGGGCGAGAGGGGGTGGTACACGTGGGGGAGCGGGGGGAGGTGGGGGTGGAGGATAAGAGGTATTGAGATGGGATAGGGGAGGGATAGGGGATGGATGGATGGATGGATGGACAATAGCTATAAAGAAACCATTAGGGGGGATGAGGTTAGGTGAAGTTACTAATAATTATGCAGTACGTAGTAAAGAAAGTCTTTCTATTTTTCCATGGTATCACCACACACTCAGGATACACTCACCTGTCCCTTTCTATAATAGTTTTTCACAAATTTCGTTGGCGGGATATGATTTCCGCATAAGACAGTATTTTCCCCTTCACTTTCACATTTACTATCCTTTACCGTATTCTCTATATCACTCACTGACTCTTATTCCGTCTCTTGAGTGGCGTGAAGGTTGTCTGGCGATGTGGAACGAATGTGGAGAAGCGATGGTGGAGCTAGGCTGTGGGCGGTGGGAGGTAGGTGGTGGGCGGTGGAGTTGGGAGGGCAGGGTAGGGGAAGGGAGGGGAGGGGTGGGGTGAAGTGAGGGGAGGAGGGTGTATTGGGTGGTTGGTGACCGTTTTGTTTTATGGTTGTGGTCACTACCCTTAACGGTTCCCCTCGTATGCCAGGGCTTGACCAAGGGCGCCCTTCCCTTTCAAAGCAGGCTCACTGATAAATTTAGAGTTGAATTTTGCTCAGCATTCTATTATATATTTATAGAATCACTTTCCTGTTATCAATGTCGAATGTCCTGGTCTTCGCCTTTCTGTTGATTATCTTCCCACCTCTCCCCTTCCACTCCTTCACTACTGTTGACTATAATCCTTGCTGTTGATTATCTTCCCACCTCTCCCCTTCCACTCCTTCACTACTGTTGACTATAATCCTTTCTGTTGATTATCTTCCCACCTCTCCCCTTCCACTCCTTCACTACTGTTGACTATAATCCTTGCTGTTGATTATCTTCCCACCTCTCCCCTTCCACTCCTTCACTACTGTTGACTATAATCCTTTCTGTTGATTATCTTCCCACCTCTCCCCTTCCACTCCTTCACTACTGTTGACTATAATCCTTGCTGTTGATTATCTTCCCACCTCTCCCCTTCCACTCCTTCACTACTGTTGACTATAATCCTTGCGGGAGGTCACCAACACACGTCCTTCCTCTGCCAAGTCTGGACTGCTACTTATTACTTCAATTGCTACTATTATTACTTCTGTGGCTACTATTATTACTTCTATTACTACTATTATTACTTCTATGGCTACTATTATTACTTCTATGGCTACTATTATTACTTCTGTGGCTACTATTATTACTTCTATGGCTACTATTATTACTTCAATTGCTACTATTATTACTTCTGTGGCTACTATTATTACTTCTATTGCTACTATTATTACTTCTATGGCTACTATTATTACTTCTATGGCTACTATTATTACTTCTGTGGCTACTATTATTACTTCTATGGCTACTATTATTACTTCTGTGGCTACTATTATTACTTCTATTGCTACTATTATTACTTCTATGGCTACTATTATTACTTCTATGGCTACTATTTTTACTTCTATGGCTACTATTATTACTTCTATGGCTACTATTATTACTTATGTGGCTACTATTATTACTTCTATGGCTACTATTATTACTTCTGTGGCTAATATTATTACTTCTATTGCTACTATTATTACTTCTGTGGCTACTATTATTACTTCTATGGCTACTATTATTACTTCTGTGGCTACTATTATTACTTCTATTGCTACTATTATTACTTCTATGGCCACTATTATTACTTCTATGACTACTATTATTACTTCTATTGCTACTATTATTACTTCTGTGGCTAGTATTATTACTTCTGTGGCTACTATTATTACTTCTGTGGCTACTATTATTACTTCTATGGCTACTATTATTACTTCTATTGCTACTATTATTCCACACACCCGCCGGCTTTAGCTACACACCCGCCGGCTTTAGCATCGCCAACAGCTCCGCATCGCCACTGAGAAAACTCGATCATAATTTGAGTATTTCATATCCCAATTTCCTTTATTCATTGCATGAACAGTAGTTAAGTGCTTGTTTAACCTCCACATAGTTCTGTAGTTGCCGTGCATGTTATTTTATTGCTTTTCTGACTGATAAACATTGTTGTTTACATTTGTTATCCTAGCTTGTAGCAGACGACGCACGCGCACCTCTAATCGACCTAGCTTTGTATTTTCTTATTAACTCTAGTAGTTATCGTATTCAGTATCCTACTGTAGCTATATATATCTGTAATTTTAGTTGTTGCTTGCATGATCTTGTACTGTAGTAACCTTTGACTGGTAACTTTGTTTATCTAAATATAATCCTGCTTGACTAGCCTACAGTGACACCAGCGCCATCTGTTGATACAGTATATTAACCCCTTGTGTGCAGTTACACTCTATTTTTATATAATCTCTATTTGGTGAATTGTATATTTAGTTACATATTCTATTATATACTGTATATATATATATATATATATATATATATATATATTTGTTTTGCTTTTTTAGGTAGGTTATCACCCCTGGTAGCCTACTTCTGCATATTTCATACTTTTTTGTTTTTGGTTATTTTTGTTTTAGGTTAGTCTAGGCTATCATCCCTGGTGGCCTATTTCTGCGTACGGTACTTCAATTTTTAAATTTTCAGTTAGGCTATCACCGCTGGTGGCCTATTTCTGCGTACCGGTATTTCATAATTTTTGTTTTCGGTTAGTCTAGGCTATCATCCCTGGTGGCCTATTTCTGCGTACTTCAATTTTTAAATTTTCAGTTAGGCTATCACCGCTGGTGGCCTATTTCTGCGTACCAGTATTTCATAATTTTTGTTTTCGGTTATTTTTGTTTTCGGTTAGTCTAGGCTATCATCGCTGGTGGCCTATTTCTGCGTACCGGTATTTCATAATTTTTGTTTTCGGTTATTTTTGTTTTCGGTTAGTCTAGGCTATCATCCCTGGTGGCCTATTTCTGCGTACTTCAATTTTTAAATTTTCAGTTAAGCTATCACCGCTGGTGGCCTATTTCTGCGTACCGGTAGTTCATAATTTTTGTTTTCGGTTAGGATAGGCTAAAACCCCTGGTGGCCTATTTCTGTTTAAATAAACATAAAATTGTTTTCGGTTCGGCTATCACTGCGTATTCAAATTTAATTTTGTTTTGTTTTAATTTTTGGTTAGGCTATCACCGCTGATAACCTATTTGTGTGTATTTCAACATTTTTGTTTTCGGTTAGGCCTATTTAAGTAAGTGAAGCGACCTGAAGGGAGTGAAGTGTTTTTAAAGTGAGTTAAGTGTTTTTAAGTGAGTGAAGTGAACTGAAGAAAGTGATCGTCACCATGCCTCGTGCCTGTACGAACTGCGCCGGTAGGTTTGGTGCTTCCATGTTTGCTCCTGCCGATCCACAAGTCTGCCGACTCTGCCAGCAACGAGAGGATTTGACAGCAAAATTGGATGAAGCCCTCAACAAGATCAACGCCCTCACCAGGAAGCTGGAATCACTCCAAGAGTTTGTAACACTCAACGTTGGAGTATCACTAACGCAAATTGTTTCAACTCCAGCATCCACCACCGCCCCAACGTCATCTGCCAACAATCCAACACCTGCAGTAGACACTGCAGCAGATGCTTCTGACGAACCTGAGCCGACATCAAACCAGGACAGCCGCCCTGTTCACCTTAGTCTCTCCCCCACTCCTCATGCAAGAAGCCTGCTAGCACGGACAGTACCAACCCCTCGCCCCCGTTCTAACCACTCCTCTCCCCGACCTGTACATAGAGTCCCGCCACCACAGGTTTCCGGATTTACACCAGTGAGGAACGGTGCACGGCCAACGCAGAAAAGGTCTCATCTACCAGTCACAATGTCAAACAGATTTGAGATATTGGTAGAGATGGAAGACGAACCAGAAGAGACCAGGCTCGTTGGGGATTCCATCCTACGAGGACAGGTCGAAGAGTTCTGCGACAGAGTCCCAAAACAATGAAAAAGATTTTGCATCCCAGGAGCTGGACTGGACGACATTGTGGAAGCCTTCGAAGATACCACAAAGGATGCAAATGAAAATACCCTTTTTGTCATCCATGCTGGTTCAAATGACGTCATGCGCACCAGATCCGAAGAGTTGATGGAGAAATATCGCAAGATGATCCAGCACTACAAAAACAAGTCAAGGAATATCATCATCTCAGGCATTCTCCCCAAGATCGACGCACCTGACAAATTCTACGACAAGGCCTTCAGCACAAATAGCCGACTAAAACATTTGTGTCTGAGGGAAGAAGTTGAATTCATCAACCTCTGGGACAACTTCTACAACCAGCCTACTCTGTTCCGCAAGGATGGCACTCATCTAAACCCTGTGGGTTCAGCACGCATGGGTCGTCTCCTACACGAAGCAGTCCGCAGCCATGGATCAAAAAACGCCATCCGAGAAGAAGCAGCAGTGACATAAATCATCCAACGCCAAGAAAAACACAGAGGCAACCGAGGACCACCAGCGATAAGGACCGGAGACAGCGAGGACCGAGGACAGCCATGAACATAAATGTAGATCCGACAAGAACCAAAAACATTATTAAAGCACGTTCCGTGAGTTCTAAAATAACAAATTTAAAGGTTTTCTATGCAAACGCTCGTAGCATACGCAATAAATTTTCAGATTTAGAGGAGCTAGTGTTTACAGAAAATGATGATGTGATTGGCATAACAGAATCTTGGCTCAATACAGAAGATAGAGACTTTTTAGCAGAGTATTCACTTCCCGGTTATGTAATGTTTGAGAAAAGCCGAATAAATCGAAATGGAGGTGGCGTTTTACTTTATATCAAAGAAAGTCTTAACCCTACCCTCTTGTCAAAACCTCAAATTGTGAACGTCGACGCATCTTTTGTGCTAATAAAGAATAATAAAGGTACCAAAATAATACTTGCATTAATATACAGACCTCCAGCTCAATCAGTGCAAACTGACCGAGAAATTTACGAACAAATTGCAGATGTAAGTAACTCACAAGATACCGTAATTTTTGGTGACTTTAATTTACCTGTGACCAAGTGGGGCGATACTCTTACTTCACACTCCGGACATGACTTGTATACGAACTTGCAAGAGAGTTCGCTTTATCAATTTGTTGGAACGCCGACCCGTGGTAATAACGTTCTTGACATTGTACTTGCAACAAAAGAAGAATTAATAGAGAATTTGAATGTTGGTGATGAATTCAGTAACAGCGACCATCATACGATAACTTTCACTTTAAACTTTACTAGTAACGAACCAAATAGTAGCATCGAAAAAGTCCCTAATTTCAAGAAAGCAAACTTCCATAAACTTAGAGCTATGTTTAAAGAAGCTGACTGGAGCTTTTTAATTCACAATAACGACATAAATACATCTTGGAAGTTATTCGAAGCCACTTACCTAAAAGCAGTGCAAGACTGCATACCATCGAAAACTCGGCGTCCAGGCCATAATAATAAGCCCAAATGGTGGAATAAAGATATTTCAAACTGCCTGCTTGCTAAAAAATTTGCTAATGATAGATTAAAATCCTCACAAAATGACGAAGAACGGCTGAAATTTGTAGAGCTACGACGCAAAGCCAAAAAGTTAATTAAGCAAAGTAAAAAGACCTTAGAGTTACATATTGCGAATCAAAGTAAAACAAACCCGAAAGAATTCTATAGTTATATCAGAAAGAAAAAAGTAGTTACTTCAACTGTTGGACCGTTAGTCGATGAAAATGGAGAATACACCAAAGACGAAGAACAAATGAGTAATGCCCTCAATACCTTCTTTGCATCAGTTTTTACAACAGAAGACCTCAGTGATATCCCTACACCATCGCCGATTCAGATTGATAATTCAGATGTTTTAAGCAATATCACCGTTACAGAGAGAGAAGTATTGAATTGTTTAGATAAACTCAAGGTAAATAAAACGCCTGGACCTGATACAATCTCGCCTAGAGTTCTAAAGGAAGCTAAGGATGAGCTCTCTAAACCACTGACATTACTATTCAATAAATCCTTGCAGTCTGGAACTATGCCCGATCAGTGGAAGCTAGCCAACGTAACACCGATATTCAAAAAAGGCAGCAAATCCCTATCCAGTAACTATCGTCCAATTAGCTTAACCTCAGTTGTATGTAACATGCTAGAAACGGTCATACGAGACAGACTCGTAAATCACTTAGAGGAAAATAACATACTTAAAGATACTCAACACGGCTTTCGTAAAAAACGTTCCTGTTTAACAAACCTCTTAGACTTCTTCCACGATATCCTCAACCTCTACGATGAGAGTAAAGCTGTAGATATTATATACCTTGATTTTCAAAAGGCCTTTGACAAAGTTCCCCACAAACGTTTACTGCTAAAACTAAAAGCGCATGGAATACAAGACGGTGTGTTGAAATGGATAGAAAATTGGCTCAGCGACAGAAAGCAAAGAGTAGTCATAAACGGTAAGGCATCAAAATGGACCAATGTAAGTAGCGGGGTACCCCAGGGATCGGTACTAGGACCAATTCTCTTTCTAATTTACATCAACGACATAGATGAGGGTCTCACCTGTACAATCTCAAAATTTGCTGACGATACAAAAATTGCAAATAGCGTACTCTCAAAAGAACAAGTTGACGATATGCAACACAATCTAGATAAATTGTCATGTTGGGCCCAAATTTGGCAAATGAGTTTCAATGCGGATAAATGTAAAGTACTACATATCGGATACCTAAATGAGAAAGCAAACTATTCGATGAATGGCACTCAGCTTAAGAATGTAAACAGAGAAACCGATCTGGGAGTAACAATATCGAGTAACCTAAAACCGAGTCAACAATGTTCAGAAGTTGTTAAGAAGGCAAACAAAATAATTGGCTTTATAGGCAGGTCATTTGAGCATAAATCCAAAGAAGTTATCCTAACCCTTTACAATTCCTTAGTCCGCCCTCTTCTGGAATACTGCGTTCAATCCTGGTGCCCTTATTACCAAAAAGATATAAACAAGCTAGAACGAGTTCAACGTAGAGTTACCAAAATGATACCTAGCCTAAAGAACAAACCATACGAAGAGCGTCTTAGAGAATTAAATCTATTTCCTTTAACCCAGCGCAGATTAAGAGGCGACTTAATTCAAGTGTTCAAAATCATCAAAGGCATCGACAATATGAACTGTAGTAAGTACTTCACTATCGACCAATCTAATTACACGCGGGGAAACGGTTGCAAAATTATTGGTAAATCTTTTAACTCGCACGAATCTAAGAATTTCTTCTTCAATCGAGTTGTCAACTTGTGGAATGGGCTTCCCCGAAACGTTATAGACTGCATCACCGTTGATTCATTTAAACTCCGCTTAGACAAATATCTCGCATCAAACCCGCGACTGACTGCGTTTGTAAATGAATAACTTTATTTTATCCCCCCCTCAGTTACTAACCCATCTGTCCCCTACTAACTTCCTAATCCTGCCACGGACATTAGTTCCAGGGCAGTAATTCCCTTTCCAATGTTCCCTTACCCACTCTAAACCACTGTTTGGACACTTGATCCTCAGTGTTTTGGAGGACAAGCAACCAAGAAGGGTCACTGGATCTGTTGTTGCTTGGTTTCCTTTGTACTCCTTTGTACTCCTTTGTACTTCTATTGCTACTATTATTACTTCTATGGCTACTATTATTACTTCTGTGGCTACTATTATTACTTCTATGGCTACTATTATTACTTCTGTGGCTACTATTATTACTTCTGTGGCTACTATTATTACTTCTGTGGCTACTATTATTACTTCTATGACTACTATTATTACTTCTATTGCTACTATTATTACTTCTATTGCTACTATTATTACTTCTATGGCTACTATTATTACTTCTGTGGCTACTATTTTTGCTTCTGTGGCTACTATTATTACTTCTATGGCTACAATTATTACATATATTGCCTCTATTATTACTTCTATTGCTATCATTATTACTTCTGTGGCTACTATTATTACTTCTATTGCTACTATTATTACTTCTATGGCTACTATTATTACTTCTACTGCTAATATTATTACTTCTATGGCTACTAATATTACTTCTGTGGCTACTATTATTACTTCTGTGGCTACTATTATTACTTCTATTGCTACTAGTATTACTTCTATTGCTACTATTATTACTTCTATTACTACTATTGTTACTTCTATGGCTACTATTATTACTTCTATGGCTACTATTATTAATTCTGTGGCTGCTATTATTACTTCTGTGGCTACTATTATTACTTTTGTGGCTAATATTATTACTTCTGTGGCTTCTATTATTACTTCTATTGCTACTATTATTCCTTCTATTGCTACTATTATTACTTCTATTGCTACTATTATTACTTCTATGGCTACTATTATTACCTCTATTGCCACTATTATTACTTATGTGGCTACTATTATTACTTCTGTGGCTACTATTATTACTTTTATTGCTACTATTATTACTTCTGTGACTACTATTATTACTTCTATTGCTACTATTATTACTTCTATGGCTACTATTATTACTTGAATTGCTTCTAGTATTACTTCTATTGCTCCTATTATTACTTCTGTGGCTAATATTAGTACTTCTATTGCTACTATTATTACTTCTATTGCTACTATTATTACTTCAATGGCTACTATTATTACTTCTGTGGCTTCTATTATTACTTCTATGGCTACTATTATTACTTCTTTGGCTACTATTATTACTTATATTGCTACTATTATTACTTCTGTGTCTACTTTTATTATTTTTGTGGCTACTATTATTACTTTTATTGCTACTATTATTACCGTACTTCTGCGGTTACTATTATTACTTCTATGGCTACTATTATTACTTCTATTGCTACTAATATTACTTCTGTGGCTACTATTATTACTTCTGTGGCTACTATTATTACTTCTATGGCTACTATTATTACTTATGTGGCTAATACTATTACTTCTATTGCTTCTATTATTATTTCTATGGCTACTATTATTACTTCTATGGCTACCATTATTACTTCTATTGCTACTATTATTACTTCAATGGCTACTATTATTACTTCTATTGCTACTAATATTACTTCTATTGCTACTATTATTACTTCAATGGCTACTAGTATTACTTCTGTGGCTACTATTATTACTTCTATTGCTACTATTATTACTTCTATGGCTAATATTATTACTTGTATTGCCGCTATTATTACTTCTGTGACTACTATTATTACTTCTATTGCTACTATTATTACTTCTGTGGCTACTATATTACTTGGATGGCTACTATTATTACTTCTATCGCTACAATTATTACTTCTATTGCTACTATTATTACTTCTATGGCTACTATTATTACTTCTATTGATACAATTATTACTTCTATTTGCTACTATTATTACTTCTATGGCTACTATTATTACTTCTATGGCTACTATTATTACTTCTATTGCTACTATAATTACTTCTATGGTTACTATTATTACTTCTATTGCCACTATTATTACTTCTGTGGCTACTATTATTACTTCTGTGGCTACTATTATTACTTCTATTGCTACTATTATTACTTCTGTGGCTACTATTATTACTTCTATTGCTACTATTGTTACTTCATGGCTACTATTATTACTTCTATGGCTACTATTATTACTTCTATGGCTACCATTATTACTTCTATTGCTACTATTATTACATCTATGGCTACTATTATTACTTAGATTGCTACTATTATTACTTCTATTGCTACTATTATTACTTCTATGGCTACTATTATTACTTCTGTGGCGACTATTATTACGTCTATTGCTACTATTATTACTTCTATGGCTACTATTATTACTTCTATGGCTGCCATTATTACTTCTATTGCTACTATTATTACTTCTATTGCTACTATTATTACTTTTATTGCTACTTTTATTACCGTATTTCTGCGGTTACTGTTATTACTTCTATGGCTACTATTATTACTTCTATTGCTACTATTATTACTTCTGTGGCTACTATTATTACTTCTGTGGCTTCTATTATTACTTCTATGGCTACTATTATTACTTCTGTGGCTAATACTATTACTTCTATTGCTTCTATTATTATTTCTATGGCTACTATTATTACTTCTATGGCTACCATTATTACTTCTATTGCTACTATTATTACTTCAATGGCTACTATTATTACTTCTATTGCTACTAATATTACTTCTATTGCTACTATTATTACTTCTATGGCTACTATTATTACTTCTGTGGCTACTATTATTACTTCTATTGCTACTATTATTACTTCTATGGCTACTATTATTACTTGTATTGCCGCTATTATTACTTCTGTGACTACTATTATTACTTCTATTGCTACTATTATTACTTCTGTGGCTACTATATTTCTTCTATGGCTACAATTATTACTTCTATCGCTACAATTATTACTTCTAATGCTACTATTATTACTTCTATGGCTACTATTATTACTTCTATTGATACTATTATTACTTCTATTTGCTACTATTATTACTTCTATGGCTACTATTATTACTTCTATGGCTACTATTATTACTTCTATTGCTACTATAATTACTTCTATGGTTACTATTATTACTTCTATTGCCACTATTATTACTTCTGTGGCTACTATTATTACTTCTGTGGCTACTATTATTACTTCTATTGCTACTATTATTACTTCTGTGGCTACTATTGTTACTTCTATTGCTACTATTGTTACTTCATGGCTACTATTATTACTTCTATGGCTACTATTATTACTTCTATGGCTACCATTATTACTTCTATTGCTACTATTATTACATCTATGGCTACTATTATTACTTATATTGCTACTATTATTACTTCTATTGCTACTATTATTACTTGTATGGCTACTATTATTACTTCTGTGGCGACTATTATTACGTCTATTGCTACTATTATTACTTCTATGGCTACTATTATTACTTCCATGGCTGCCATTATTACTTCTATTGCTACTATTATTACTTCCATTGCTACTATTATTACTTCTATTGCTACTATTGTTACTTCTATGGCTACTATTATTACTTCTATGGCTACTATTATAACTTCTGTGGCTACTATTATTACTTCTATTGCTACTATTATTACTTCTATTGCTACTATTATTACTTCTATTGCTACTATTATTACTTCTATGGCAACTATTATTTCTTCTTTTGCCACTATTATTAATTCAGTGGCTACTATTATTACTTCTGTGGCTACTATTATTACTTCTATTGCTACTATTATTCCTTCTTTGGCTACTATTATTACTTCTATTGATACTATTATTACTTCTATGGCTACTATTATTACTTATATTGCTACTAGTATTGCTTCTATTGCTACTAGTATTACTTCTGTGGCTACTATTATTACTTTTATTGCTACTATTATTACTTCTATTGCTACTATTATTACTTATATGGCTACTATTATTACTTTTGTGGCTACTATTATTACTTCTGTGGCTACTATTATTACTTCTGTGGCTACTATTATTACTTCTATTGCTACTATTATTACTTCTGAGTCTACTATTATTATTTTTGTGGCTACTGTTATTACTTCTATTGCTACTATTATTACAACTGTGGCTACGATTATTACTTCTATGGCTACTATTATTACTTCTATTGTTACTTTTATTACTTCTGTGGCTACTATTATGACTTCTGTGGCTACTATTTTTACTTCTATGGCTACTATTATTACTTATGTGGCTAATATTATTACTTCTATGGCTACTATTATTACTTCTATTGCTACTATTATTACTTCTGTGGCTACTATTATTACTTCTATGGCTACTATTATTACTTCTGTGGCTACTATTATTACTTCTGTGTCTACTATGATTACTTCTATTGCTTCTATTATTATTGCTATGGCTACTCTTATTACTTCTATGGCTACCATTATTACTTCTATTGCTACTATTATTACTTGAATGGCTACTATTATTACTTCTATTGCTACTATTATTACTTCTATTGCTACTATTATTACTTCTATGGCTACTATTATTACTTCTGTGGCTACTATTATTACTTATATTGCTACTATTATTACTTCTATGGCTACTATTATTACTTGTATTGCCACTATTATTACTTCTGTGGCTACTATTATTACTTCTATTGCTACTATAATTACTTCTATTGCTACTATTATTACTTCTATTGCTACTATTGTTTCTTCTATGGCTAGTATTATTACTTCTATGGCTACTATTAATACTTCTACTGCTACTATTATTACTTCTATGGCTACTATTAATACTTCTGTGGCTACTATTATTACTTCTGTGGCTACTATTATTACTTCTATTGCTACTATTATTACTTTTATTGCTACTATTATTACTTCTATTGCTACTATTGTTACTTCTATGGCTACTATTATTACTTCTAATGCTACTATTATTAATTATGTGGCTACTATTATTACTTCTGTGGCTACTATTATTCCTTCTGTGGCTAATATTATTACTTCTGTGGCTACTATTATTACTTCTATTGCTACTATTATTCCTTCTATAGCTACTATTATTACTTCTATTGCTACTATTATTACTTCTATGGCTACTATTACTACCTCTATTGCCACTATTATTACTTATGTGGCTACTATTATTACTTCTGTGGCTACTATTATTACTTCTATTGCTACTATTATTACTTCTGTGGCTACTATTATTACTTCTATTGCTACTATTATTACTTCTATGGCTACTATTATTACTTCTATTGCTTCTAGTATTACTTCTATTGTTACTATTATTACTTATGTGGCTACTATTAGTACTTCTATTGCTACTATTATTACTTCTATTGCTACTATTATTACTTCAATGGCTACTATTATTACTTCTTTGGCTTCTATTATTACTTCTGTGGCTACTATTATTACTTCTGTGGCTACTATTATTACTTCTATTGCTACTATTATTACTTCTGTTTCTACTTTTATTATTTTTGTGGCTACTATTATTACTTCTATTGCTACTATTATTACCATACTTCTGTGGTTACTATCATTACTTCTATGGCTACTATTATTACTTCTATTGCTACTATTATTACTTCTGTGGCTACTATTATTACTTCTGTGGCTACTATTATTACTTCTATGGCTACAATTATTGCTTCTGTGGCTAATATTATTACTTCTATTGCTTCTATTATTATTTCTATGGCTACTATTATTACTTCTATGGCTACCATTATTACTTCTATTGCTACTATTATTACTTCAATGGCTACTATTATTACTTCTATTGCTACTATTGTTACTTCTATTGCTACTATTTTTACTTCTATGGCTACTATTGTTACTTCTGTGGCTACTATTATTACTTCTATTGCTACTATTATTACTTCTATGGCTACTATTATTACTTGTATTACCACTATTTTTACTTCTGTGGCTACTATTATTACTTCTATTGCTACTAGTATTACTTCTGTGGCTACTATATTCCTTCTATGGCTATTATTATTACTTCTATCGCTACTAGTATTACTTCTATTGCTACTATTATTACTTCTATGGCTACTGAGCCAGCCGTCCGGCTGGCTCAGTTGATAGCGTGCCTGATTCCCACCTTGAAGGTCTCGCGTTCAATCCCCGCTCAGATTGAAAAGTTTTTCTGGGATACAGCCGGCGGTTACCATCTCCCCATGAGCAAGGGGGATGGGTAATGGTCTCTGGTAGACTATAGAAAGCCAAGCGCTTGCGAATCCTCGAAGGAGGAGAGACGGGCGCTATATAAGTAACCAGAAGATTATTATTATTATTACTATTATTACTTCTATTGCTACTATTATTACTTCTATTGCTACTATTATTACTTCTATGGCTACTATTATTACTTCTATGGCTACTATTATTACTTCTATTGCTACTATAATTACTTCTATGGTTACTATTATTACTTCTATTGCCACTATTATTACTTATGTGGCTACTATTATTACTTCTGTGGCTACTATTATTACTTCTATTGCTACTATTATTACTTCTGTGGCTACTATTACTACTTCTATTGCTACTATTGTTACTTCATGGCTACTATTATTACTTCTATGGCTACTATTATTACTTCTATGGCTACCATTATTACTTCTAATGCTACTATTATTACATCTATGGCTACTATTATTACTTATATTGCTACTATTATTACTTCTATTGCTACTATTATTACTTCTATGGCTACTATTATTACTTCTGTGGCGACTATTATTACGTCTATTGCTACTATTATTACTTCTATGGCAACTATTATTACTTCTATTGCTACTATTATTACTTCTATTGCTACTATTATTACTTCTATTGCTACTATTGTTACTTCTATGGCTACTATTATTACTTCTATGGCTACTATTATTACTTCTGTGGCTACTATTATTACTTCTGTGGCTACTATTATTACTTCTGTGGCTAATATTATTACTTCTGTGGCTGCTATTATTACTTCTATTGCTACTATTATTACTTGTATTGCTACTATTATTACTTCTATGGCTACTATTATTTCTTCTTTTGCCACTATTATTACTTCAGTGGCTACTATTATTACTTCTGTGGCTACGATTATTACTTCTATTGCTACTATTATTCCTTCTGTGGCTACTATTATTACTTCTATTGATACTATTATTACTTCTATGTCTACTATTATTACTTCTATTGCTACTAGTATTACTTCTATTGCTACTATTATTACTTCTGTGGCTACTATTATTACTTTTGTTGCTACTATTATTACTTCTATTGCTACTATTATTACTTCTATGGCTACTATTATTACTTCTGTGGCTACTATTATTACTTCTGTGGCTACTATTATTACTTATATGGCTACTATTATTACTTCTATTGCTACTATTATTACTTCTGAGTCTACTATTATTATTTTTGTGGCTACTGTTATTACTTCTATTGCTACTATTATTACTTCTGTGGCTACGATTATTACTTCTATGTCTACTATTATTACTTCTATTGCGACTAGTATTACTTCTGTGGCTTCTATTATTACTTCTGTGGCTACTATTTTTACTTCTATGGCTACTATTATTACTTCTGTGGCTACTATTATTACTTCTATGGCTACTATTATTACTTCTATTGCTACTATAATTACTTCTGTGGCTACTATTATTACTTCTATGGCTACTATTATTACTTCTGTGGCTACTATTATTACTTCTGTGTCTACTATTATTACTTCTATGGCTACTATTATTACTTATGTGGCTAATATTATTACTTCTATTGCTTCTATTATTATTTCTATGGCTACTCTTATTACTTCTATGGCTACCATTATTACTTCTATTGCTACTATTATTACTTCAATGGCTACTATTACTACTTCTATTGCTACTATTATTACTTCTATTGCTACTATTATTACTTCTATGGCTACTATTATTACTTCTGTGGCTACTATTATTACTTCTATTGCTACTATTATTACTTCTATGGCTACTATTATTACTTGTATTTCCACTATTATTACTTCTGTGGCTACTATTATTACTTCTATTGCTACTATTATTACTTCTGTGGCTACTATATTACTTCAATGGCTACTATTTTTACTTCTATCGATACAATTATTACTTCTATGGCTACTATTATTACTTCTATTGCTACTATTATTACTTCTATTGTTACTATTATTACTTCTATGGCTACTATTATTACTTCTGTGGCTAGTATTATTACTTCTGTGGCTACTATTATTACTTCTATGGCTACTATTATTACTTCTATTGCTACTATTATTACTTCTATTGCTACTATTATTACTTCTATTGCTACTATTATTACTTCTGTGGCTACTATTATTACTTCTATTGCTACTATTATTACTTCTATGGCTACTATTATTACTTCTATTGCTACTATTTTTACTTCTATGGCTACTATTATTACTTCTATGGCTACTATTATTACTTTTGTGGCTACTATTATTACTTCTATTGCTACTATTATTACTTCTATGGCTACTATTATTACTTCTTTGGCTACCATTATTACTTCTATTTCTACTATTATTACTTCTATGGCTACAATTATTACTTCTATTGCTACTATTATTACTTCTATTGCTACTATTATTACTACTATGGCTACTATTATTACTTCTATGGCTACTATTATTACTTCTATTGCTACTATTATTACTTCTATGGTTACTATTATTACTTCTATTGCCACTATTATTACTTCTGTGGCTACTATTATTACTTCTGTGGCTAATAGTATTACTTCTATTGCTACTATTATTACTTCTGTGGCTACTATTATTACTTCGATTGCTACTATTGTTACTTCATGGCTACTATTATTACTTCTATGGCTACTATTATTACTTCTATGGCTACCATTATTACTTCTATTGCTACTATTATTACTTCTATGGCTACTATTATTACTTATATTGCTACTATTATTACTTCTATTGCTACTATTATTACTTCTTTGGCTACTATTATTACTTCTGTGGCTACTATTATTACGTCTATTGCTACTATTATTACTTCTATGCCTACTATTATTACTTCTATGGCTACCATTATTACTTCTATTGCTACTATTATTACTTCTATGGCTACTATTATTACTTCTATGGCTACCATTATTACTTCTATGGCTACTATTATTACTTCTATGGCTACTATTATTACTTATATTGCTGCTATTATTACTTCTATTGCTAATATTATTACTTCTATGGCTAATATTATTACTTCTGTGGCTACTATTATTACTTATATTGCTACTATTATTACTTCTATGGCTACTATTATTACTTCTATTGCTACTATTGTTACTTATATGGCTACTATAATTACTTCTGTGGCTACTATTATTACTTCTGTGGCTACTATTATTACTTCTGTGGCTACTATTATTACTTCTGTGGCTAATATTACTTCTATGGCTACTATTATTACTTCTATTGCTACTATTATTACTTCTATTGCTACTATTATTACTTCTATTGCTACTAGTATTACTTCTATGGCTACTATTATTACTTCTTTTGCCACTATTATTACTTAAGTGGCTACTATTATTACTTCTGTGGCTACTATTATTACTTCTATTGCTACTATTATTACTTATGTGGCTACTATTATTACTTCTATTGCTACTAGTATTACTTCTATGGCTACTATTATTACTTCTATTGCTACTAGTATTACTTCTATTGCTAGTATTATTACTTCTGTGGCTACTATTATTACTTGTATTGCTACTATTATTACTTCTGTTGCTACTATTATTACTTCTATGGCTACTATTATTACTTCTGTGGCTACTATTATTACTTCTGTGGCTACTATTATTACTTCTGTGGCTACTATTATTACTTCTATTGCTACTATTATTACTTCTGTGTCTACTATTATTATTGTTGTGGCTACTATTATTACTTCTATTGCTACTATTATTACTTCTGTGGCTACTATTATTACTTCTATGGCTACTATTATTACTTCTATTGCTACTATTATTACTTCTGTGGCTACTATTATTACTTCTGTGGCTACTATTTTTACTTCTATGGCTACTATGATTACTTCTGTGGCTACTATTATTACTTCTGTGGCTGCTATTATTACTTCTATGGCTACTATTATTACTTATATGGTTACCATTATTACTTCTATTGCCACTATTATTACTTATATGGCTACTATTATTACTTCTATTGCTACTATTATTACTTCTATTGCTACTATTATTACTTGTATTGCTACTATTATTACTTCTGTTGCTACTATTATTACTTCTATGGCTACTATTATTACTTCTGTGGCTACTATTATTACTTCTGTGGCTACTATTATTACTTCTGTGGCTACTATTATTACTTCTATTGCTACTATTATTACTTCTGTGTCTACTATTATTATTGTTGTGGCTACTATTATTACTTCTATTGCTACTATTATTACTTCTGTGGCTACTATTATTACTTCTATGGCTACTATTATTACTTCTATTGCTACTATTATTACTTCTGTGGCTACTATTATTACTTCTGTGGCTACTATTTTTACTTCTATGGCTACTATGATTACTTCTGTGGCTACTATTATTACTTCTGTGGCTGCTATTATTACTTCTATGGCTACTATTATTACTTATGGCGGGTGCCCAACCCCGAAAAGGGTTGAAATAGGGGAGCTATCCCCCCGCCAAAGGCGGCTTTCTAGGGCCTTTCCTAGCTGATGCTGAGAGGATTGGGTTCTAGTCATGTGGTGATGGGCTGGTCTATCAGAGTGAGAACTGAGCAATCTCTGCCATACCCATAGCTTACTCTGACTGTTCCTTTTACTTATATATTTTCTAGATCTCAAGTGACGGCGTCTCTAACGTGGATTGACCTCCCAATCTACCAAGATTGGAAGCCAAAGCGTCACATTTTTCCCTTGCCCCCCAACTTTCTCTTCATAATTGCTGAGGGGCACAGGGCCCTGGGTGGGGCTTTGGTTTCCCGGGCGTTTCCGCGCCCTCCTCAAGCTCCCCGCTATGGAGTGGCTTCGGTCACCCAGGCTTTATTGTGGTCGGCGGGGAGGGTTCTGTGGGGGCGCTCGGTTGTGGCCTTGCTCGGGGCCTTGGGGCTGTTCGGCCAGGCAGCTTGGGGAACAACAACAACAACAACAACTTATATGGTTACCATTATTACTTCTATTGCCACTATTATTACTTATATGGCTACTATTATTACTTCTATTGCTACTATTATTACTTCTATTGCTACTATTATTACTTCTATGGCTACTATTATTACTTCTGTGGCTACTATTATTACTTATATTGCTACTATTATTACTTCTATGGCTACTATTGTTACTTTTATTGCAACTATTATTACTTTTGTGGCTACTATTATTACTTCTGTGGCTACTATTATTACTTCGATTGCTACTATTATTACTTCTGTGGCTACTATAATTACTTCTATGGCTACTATTATTACTTCTATGGCTACTATTATTACTTCTATTGCAACTATTATTACTTCTATGGCTACCATTATTACTTCTATTGCTACTATTATTACTTCTATTGCTACTATTATTACTTCTATGGCTACTATTATTACTTCTGTGGCTACTATTATTACTTCTGTGGCTACTACTATTACTTCTATGGCTACTATTATTACTTCTATGCTACTATTATTACTTCAGTGGCTACTATTATTACTTCTATTGCTACTATTATTACTTCTGTGGCTACTATTATTACTTCTATTGCTACTATTATTTCTTCTATGGCTACTATTATTACTTCTATGGCTACTATTATTACTTCTGTGGCTACCATTATTACTTCTATTGCTACTATTATTACTTCTATGGCTTACTTCTATGGCTACTATTATTACTTCTTTTGCCACTATTATTACTTCAGTGGCTACTCTTATTACTTCTGTGGCTACTATTATTACTTATATTGCTACTATTATTACTTCTGTGGCTACTATTATTACTTCTATTGCTACTATTATTACTTATATGGCTACTATTATTACTTCTATTGCTACTAGTATTACTTCTATTGCTACTATTATTACTTCTGTGGCTACTATTATTACTTTTATTGCTACTATTATTACTTCTATTGCTACTATTATTACTTCTATTGCTACTATTATTACTTCTATGGCTACTATTATTACTTCTGTGGCTACTCTTATTACTTCTGTGGCTACTATTATTACTTCTGTGGCTACTATTTTTACTTCTATTGCTACTATTATTACTTCTGAGTCTACTATTATTATTTTTGTGGCTACTGTTATTACTTCTATTGCTACTATTTTTACTTCTGTGGCTACTATTATTACTTCTATGGCTACTATTATTACTTCTATTGCTACTATTATTACTTCTGTGGCTACTATTATTACTTCTGTGGCTACTATTTTTACTTCTATGGCTACTATTATTACTTCTGTGGCTACTATTATTACTTCTGTGGCTAATATTATTACTTCTGCGGCTACTATTATTACTTCTATTACTACTATTATTACTTCTATTGCTACTATTATTACTTCTATTGCTACTATTATTACTTCTATGGCTACTATTATTACTTCTTTTGCAACTATTATTACTTCAGTGGCTACTATTATTACTTCTGTGGCTACTATTATTACTTCTATTGCTACTATTATTACTTCTATGGCTACTATTATTACTTCTATTGCTACTAGTATTACTTCTATTGCTACTATTAATACCTCTGTGGCTACTATTATTACTTTTATTGCTACTATTATTGCTTCTATTGCTACTATTGTTACTTCTATGGCTACTAGTATTGAACTTGAACTTGTTAGACACCTCAGAAGAGATTCCAATGTAAATGGGGCGATGTGTAGCAGCCCCGTACCTAGAACAGATGCACTTTCACGTATGGTTCGTTCTGCTTCACCTCATACTCAGATGTCTCGAAGTGGTTCACGTCCCTGCCTCACCACACTACCTATCTCCCAGGCATCTCACCCTCATGCTTCTCCGTGCTACCGGTCCCCCCAAATGGTCCCTCACGGCCAATTATCTCGGGGCCCCCAGTCCCCCCACCAGCCGTCTTCGGGCCCCCGGTCCCCCCCACCGGGCCCTCACCACTCTGAATCTTCAGGGCCTCTGATGATACCTCGGACCCCACCACACGGTACTCACCGCCTGGCATATCCAGGCCCCCGGACCCCCCCCACTGGGCCCTCACCACCGGGTTTCCCATGGATCCCTGAATCCATCACCAGACATCTGCCACCGATCTTCTCATCGCTCCGCCACCAACAACCTCCATTCTGGCGCCCCACCTCCCTCCCTCGTGCCTCTTCACCTTCATGACGAATGTGGCGGTATGAGGTTGAGATCCATGGTGGGGAGCGAGAATACTTGTACCGTGAAAGAAAATTACGCAGCTGTAGCTTCTAAAATGACCAGTGTTGGGAGAGGCAGTACTGATCATCAAAATGTTACCGACCCTAGGACAGGAGCTGTCTCCAAAAAGTCAGCATCCAGAGCTCCTATAAACTATGATGCCGCCAAACATCAGCAAGGACGAGAAGCAGATGCAAGGCACACCAAACAGTCTGTATCAGAATCGTGGAATCTGGTTCAATCTAAGATTCAGAAAAGGACGGACAATCGCCAAACACGCAAAATCTTCGGGGGTGTCACAGGGAACAAAAAGGGTGTAAGTACAACTTTTAAAGCTGCAAAGAGATTGGTTGATGTCTTTGTTGGAAGGGTGGAAAAAGATGCAACTGCTGAGGCCATCACAGAATATATAACTAGTAATATCAAAATAGATGTAGTAGATGTAACTAAATTAAACATAAAATCAGACAGATTTGATGCTTTTAAAGTGACAGCTAATTTATGTGACAGAGATAAACTATTCAATCCTGATCATTGGCCAGAAGAGATCATAGTTGACAAATTTTATAATAGACAAAGAAATAACGATAATAAGGACAGCCCCTCAAGAGCCTCATAATGTAAATAGCCTATTGTGTTTGTCTTTTTAATGGATTGTTTGGATTTAAGAATGTGTTCGTAAAACTGTTGCTCCTTGCGTAAGAATATTGACTTGATTCGTGGTTTAACTGAAAATGATTGTGACGTTTTATTTTTGCAAGAAACTTTTATTACAGAAGATAAGTTAGGATTATTAGAATTTATAAATGAGAAATATGACAGTGTAGGATCAGCTGCAATATATTCAGATCGAGCGTTGTCTGCCATGGCAGGACGTCCTGAGGGAGGTAATGGCTATTCTTTGGAGAACAAAAATTCTATTTTTAAAATTCAGAAAATTGATGTTTATAAAAACTATATGATTTTTAGCATAAGAGTTTTTAACTATGATATTGTACTAGTTAATATATATTTAAATAGTGATTTATGGGAAATTTCCACATTGCAGAGATATCTTCAAACTTTAGCGTCATTAGAAGAAGTATTAGAAAATTACAATTTTAATGCCATTTTTTACATGGGAGATTTTAATGCTGATCCTCTCTCAGGACGGGCCTGGAGGAGTTTGAGTAGTTTTATTAATAATAATTCCTTAGAATGCTTTGACGTAAAATTACTGCAAGAAGATTCTTTTACATTTGTAGGTTATGGCAACTCTGCCTCTAGATGGCTTGACCATATCGTCGGTAGAGAATGTCCCAACATTAAAGTTGATAGTATAGTTATTTTAAATGATGTAGTAGGATCAGATCATTTACCAATTGTTGCTAATCTAAAAATACATGGTAACAATATTCCTCCAGCAATGTGTAACTCGGTTAGCCATGATATTCACAATGATGACTCTTATATAAATTGGAATAAACTCAACTCAAATGAGCTTGGAGAGATTGATCGACTTATAACTTCTGAATTAGAAAACTGGAGAGAGCACCAGGTAAGATCTTGTTCAACTTTAGGATGTCATGATCCGCAACATCTAAAATGGGTTGATCAATTTTATGACTCTTTATGTGCAGCAGTTAATGAATCATTTACAAAGTTCCAAAGGAAGACGATAAAATTGAATAAATATAAGATTATTCCCGGTTGGAATACCGAGGTAAAACAATTACATGTAGAGGCAGGAGAAAACTTTCTAAATTGGGTTAGAAATGGTAGGCACCGGGATACTCAGGACTTTATTAAAATGACTCAATCAAGAAAGTGTTTTAAAGATAAATTTAGGAAGTGTAAACAAGAAGAACAGCATCATATATGCAAGGCTATTACAGACAAGTTTAGATATAATAAGAAACTATTCTGGAAAGATGTAAGGAATAAAAAGGGAAAAAATAAAGTTTTTAATGTAATCGACGGTAAAAATAGTCCAGATGATATTATAAGTGTTTTTACTGAAAAATACCTAAGTAAGGAAAGTCCTAGTGAAGAAGTGAACATGAAATTTTTTTTTATGGATAAATTTAAGAGAGAGTGGTCTACAAGACGTAAAATGTACACTGCTGTTTCATATGTGTCTATAAAGAGATCAATTAAACAGTTGAATGATGGTGTGGGTCAAGATGGCATCCATTCCGCTTTACTAAAAAATGCCTCACATGATTTACTAGTCAACATTTCATTTTTTTACAATGCATGCCTTATACATTGTTATCTTCCACCTAAGCTATTATTAGGTAATATTAGACCTATTATTAAAGATAGAAAAGGTAATGCTACTGAATCAAGTAACTATCGACCGGTGATGCAATCTTCATGTATATTAAAAATGTTGGAGTTTCACTTGCTGGATATCATTTCTGAAAAAGTTAATATAAACTCAAGACAGTTTGGATTTAGGAAGGGTGCGTCAACCTCGGATGCAACATTCATGTTAAAAGAAGTAATGAATAATAATATGGCTAAGGGTGTGTCTGGTTTCCTTACCTTTGTCGATCTCTCCAAGGCATTTGATCGAGTGGATCATTTTAAAATGGGATGCAAATTATTAGATAAGGATGTCCCCGTTGATTTAATATTTTTAGTTATGCATTACCTCCGGAACCAATATGCTAATGTTGTGTGGAAGGGACGTCATGGTCGTCTCTGTCATGTGGAGAGAGGGGTGAGACAGGGAGGTGTTCTTTCGCCATTTCTTTTTAATTTATACATAGACGAAATTATCGGTAATATACCAGATATGCAAGAAGGATGCACTCTGGGTGTAACACGATTGAATATCATGGCATACGCCGATGACATAGTATTATTAACACATTCTAAAACTTCTATGGCAAGAATTTACAGTAAACTGCTGCTACAACTACATGAACATAAATTACAGATTAACAAAAACAAGACAAAATGCATGATAATTAGTAAGAATATAAAGCCAAACATTGATAATATTGTTCTATGTAATGACAATCTTCAGGTTGTAACTTCATACAAATATTTGGGGCACATCATAACCTCAAATCTGCATGACAGAGATGATGTTGATCTTAGAGTGAAATCCTTTTATGCTTCTTTTAACTCTATATCACGGGATTTTAAGGGCGTTGATTTTAAAACTTGTATGTATCTTTTTTAGTCATACTGCACTCCAGAATATGGATTAAGTTTGTGGCACCATAATGTTTTAACATCACAAATTTATAAAACTTTTAACGTAGCCATGAATAATGCACTAAAACGCATATTGAACGTTCCCACATACGCAAGTAGTCATGAGGTGGCGGAGGTATGCGATCAGCTACTGCTGAGACATCACCTGGCTTTGATACATTCAAGATATTACCACAGGCTGCTTCGATCTAACATCCCTATTATAAAATTGAATATACATTATTTGCAAAATGGATACCTAATCCCTAGTATTGTAAAATATTTCAAGGATGACTATAATATTGATATTACACACACTGAAATAAACATAGTTAAATATCGGATCACATGGGTTCAAAGACATGAACCGAGACGTGAGCCTGTGTACAATCTTGATCAAGCCAGGTGATTTTATTTAAAGAATGTTTTATATATTACTGTATTCTATTTATCAACGGGGACAATATATGTTATGTTCTTTACTGTGGTTATAGTATTTTAAAATACTCTTTTTAAGATTTATTTCCTTAAGAAAGCTTGGTGCAGCAGTATATGTCTTATGAATTAACTGGTACTGTAATACTTTGTTTTTAATTAAGGTGAATATTTTTACATTTTATTATTAAATAGTTGTAAGTCTTGAACGCAACATATGTAATATACTGTATATATAAATTATGTATATTATGAAATAAAGATAATTGATTGATTGATTGAGTATTACTTCTGTGGCTACTATAATTACTTCTGTGGCTACTATTATTACTTCTGTGGCTACTATTATTACTTCTATTGCTACTATTATTACTTCTGAGTCTACTATTATTATTTTTGTGGCTACTGTTATTACTTCTATTGCTACTATTATTACTTCTGTGGCTACTATTATTACTTCTATGGCTACTATTATTACTTATATTGCTACTATTATTACTTCTGTGGCTACTATTATTATTTCTGTGGCTACTATTTTTACTTCTATGGCTACTATTATTACTTCTGTGGCTACTATTATTACTTCTGTGGCTAATATTATTACTTCTGCGGCTACTATTATTACTTCTATTGCTACTATTATTACTTCTATTGCTACTATTATTACTTCTATTGCTACTAGTATTACTTCTATGGCTACTATTATTACTTCTTTTGCCACTATTATTACTTAAGTGGCTACTATTATTACTTCTGTGGCTACTATTATTACTTCTATTGCTACTATTATTACTTATGTGGCTACTATTATTACTTCTATTGCTACTAGTATTACTTCTATGGCTACTATTATTACTTCTATTGCTACTAGTATTACTTCTATTGCTAGTATTATTACTTCTGTGGCTACTATTATTACTTTTATTGCTACTATTATTACTTATGTTGCTACTATTATTACTTCTATGGCTACTATTATTACTTCTGTGGCTACTATTATTACTTCTGTGGCTACTATTATTACTTCTATTGCTACTATTATTACTTCTGTGTCTACTATTATTATTGTTGTGGCTACTATTATTACTTCTATTGCTACTATTATTACTTCTGTGGCTACTATTATTACTTCTATGGCTACTATTATTACTTCTATTGCTACTATTATTACTTCTGTGGCTACTATTATTACTTCTGTGGCTACTATTTTTACTTCTATGGCTACTATGATTACTTCTGTGGCTACTATTATTACTTCTGTGGCTACTATTATTACTTCTATGGCTACTATTATTACTTATATGGTTACCATTATTACTTCTATTGCCACTATTATTACTTATATGGCTACTATTATTACTTCTATTGCTACTATTATTACTTCTATTGCTACTATTATTACTTCTATGGCTACTATTATTACTTCTGTGGCTACTATTATTACTTATATTGCTACTATTATTACTTCTATGGCTACTATTGTTACTTTTATTGCAACTATTATTACTTTTGTGGCTAATATTATTACTTCTGTGGCTACTATTATTACTTCGATTGCTACTATTATTACTTCTGTGGCTACTATAATTACTTCTATGGCTACTATTATTACTTCTATGGCTACTATTATTACTTCTATTGCAACTATTATTACTTCTATGGCTACCATTATTACTTCTATTGCTACTATTATTACTTCTATTGCTACTATTATTACTTCTATGGCTACTATTATTACTTCTGTGGCTACTATTATTACTTCTGTGGCTACTATTATTACTTCTATGGCTACTATTATTACTTCTATGCTACTATTATTACTTCAGTGGCTACTCTTATTACTTCTATTGCTACTAGTATTACTTCTGTGGCTACTATTATTACTTATATTGCTACTATTATTTCTTCTATGGCTACTATTATTACTTCTATGGCTACTATTATTACTTCTGTGGCTACCATTATTACTTCTATGGCTACTCTTATTACTTCTGTGGCTACTATTATAACTTATATGGCTACTATTATTACTTCTATTGCTACTATTATTACTTCTGTGGCTACTATTATTACTTCTATGGCTACCATTATTACTTCTATTGCTACTATTATTATTTTATGGCTACTATTATTACTTCTATTGCTACTATTATTACTTCTATTGCTACTATTATTTCCTCTATTGCTACTATTATTACTTCTATTGCTACTATTATTACTTCTATTGCTACTATTATTACTTCTGTGGCTACTATTATTACTTCTATTACTACTATTATTTATTCTATGGCTACTATTATTACTTCTATTGCTACTATTTTTACTTCTATGGCTACTATTATTACTTCTATGGCTACCATTATTACTTCTATTGCTACTATTATTACTTCTATGGCTACTATTATTACTTCTGTGGCTACTATTATTACTTCTGTGGCTACTATTTTTACTTCTATGGCTACTATTATTACTTCTGTGGCTACTATTATTACTTATATTGCTACTATTATTACTTCTGTGGCTACTATAATTACTTCTATGGCTACTATTATTACTTCTATGGCTACTATTTTTACTTCTATTGCTACTATTATTACTTCTATGGCTACTATTATTACTTCTATTGCTACTATTATTACTTCTATTGCTACTATTATTACTTCTATGGCTACTATTATTACTTCTGTGGCTACAATTATTACTTCTGTGGCAACTATTATTACTTCTATGGCTACTATTATTACTTCTGTGGCTACTATTATTACTTCTATGGCTACTATTATTACTTCTATTGCTACTATTATTACTTCTGTGGCTACTATAATTACTTCTATGGCTACTATTATTACTTCTATGGCTACTATTTTTACTTCTATTGCTACTATTATTACTTCTATGGCTACTATTATTACTTCTATTGCTACTATTATTACTTCTATTGCTACTATTATTACTTCTATGGCTACTATTATTACTTCTGTGGCTACAATTATTACTTCTGTGGCAACTATTATTACTTCTATGGCTACTATTATTACTTCTGTGGCTACTATTATTACTTCTATGGCTACTATTATTACTTCTGTGGCTACTATTATTACTTCTCTGGCTACAATTATTACTTCTGTGGCTACTATTATTACTTCTATTGCTACTATTATTATTTCTGTGGCAACTATTATTACTTCTATTGCTACTATTATTACTTCTATGGCTACTATTATTACTTCTATGGCTACTATTATTACTTCTATGGCTACTATTATTACTTCTGTGGCTACTATTATTACTTCTATGGCTACTATTATTACTTCTGTGGCTACTATTATTACTTCTATGGCTACTATTATTACTTCTGTGGCTACTATTATTACTTCTATGGCTACTATTATTACTTCTGTGGCTACTATTATTACTTCTATTGCTACTATTATTACTTCTGTGGCTACTATTATTACTTCTATGGCTACTATTATTACTTCTATGGCTACTATTATTACTTCTGTGGCTACTATTATTACTTCTATTGCTACTATTATTACTTCTGTGGCTACTATTATTACTTCTATGGCTACTATTATTACTTCTATTGCTACTATTATTACTTCTATTGGTACTATTATTACTTCTATGGCTACTATTATTACTTCTGTGGCTACTATTATTACTTCTATTGCTACTATTATTACTTATATGGCTACTATTATTACTTCTATTGGTACTATTATTACTTCTATTGGTACTATTATTACGTCTATGGCTACTATTCTTACTTCTGTGGCTACTAGTATTACTTCTGTGGCTACTATTATTACTTCTATTGCTACTATTATTACTTCTATTGCTACTATTATTACTTCTATTGCTACTATTATTACTTATATTGCTACTATTATTACTTCTGTGGCTACTATTATTACTTCTATTGCTACTATTATCACTAATCCTATTGATGTTATTACAATGAATGGCGATACCTTGGATGTAGTAACCTCTTTTAAATATTTAGGTCACGTCGTAAGCAGTGATTTTGAAGATACCGAGGACATAAAATATAGACTTAATAATTTGTATGCAAGTTTTAGAAGTGTCAAGAGGGATTTTACTTATGCAAGGTTCACACATTGGCGAGTCAGAGCGCGAGGCCAACGCGAGTCACACTCGCCGCATACCGCCGTTGATGGAGCCCGAACCCAACGCGAGTAGCATCTGATGCGAGTAAACATGCATATAACACGAATATAACACTAGTTTACACGAGTTTACATGAGTTTACACGAGTTCACAGGAGTATCCGCGAGTGTCGGCGAGTGTAACACGAACCCAACACGCACCGCCGAAATTTGAAAAATAACGGTCACATTCCAGGATACGAATAGTGCGAGTCTACAGGAGTCTACACGAGTGTCACAGGAGTTTACATGAGTTTACACGTGTTTACACGAGATGAACGAGATGAACGCGAGTTTACAGGAAGTTAACAGGAGTGTATGGAGTGTATATTGTATTTAATTTATATCTTGTATTTATTTATATTTCATGTTGGATATCAATCTGTATATTATTATTTGTCATCATATATCCTTTGCATATATTCCACATCATTATTTATGTTAATATCAATATTATTCCAGAAACCTATTTCATTCATATTATATGGTGTTTGTTCTCTCTTCATTATTGATGTTAATATCAATATTATTCATAACACAACTTGAATTCATATTAACTTATATTTTTTCTCTGTTGACAAGTCATTTCCACATTTATAAAAGGAACCTTTGTTGATAATATAAACAGACTCGTGTGACACTCATGTAGACTCGTGTGACACTCATGTAGACTCGTGTGACACTCATGTAGACTCGTGTGACACTCATGTAGACTCGTGTGACACTCATGTAGACTCGTGTGACACTCATGTAGACTCGCGTAGACTCATGTAGACTCGCGATCATTTAATGTCTAAATAGTACAACGCGAGTCTACATGAGTGTCACACGAGTCTACATGAGTGTCACAAGAGTCTAAAGGAGTCTACAGGAGTCTACGCGAGTATACGCGAGTCTACGCGAGTCTATGCGGTTTGGCGTCCTAGTCCCACTTGACTCTCCAAATTTCATGCATGCATGAAATCTTTGCCCGCGTTCACGAGTGTACGCGGTGCAGCCCGAGTCAACGCGAGTCTGTGCGAGTGTCGGCGAGTGTCGGCAAATTTGGGATAATCATTGGCGAGTGCAAGAATTTCATCACTCGCGTTGGCCTCGCGCTTCGACTCGCCAATGTGTGAACCTTGCATTACGTAGATTTAGATACTCTTATTTTCTTGTTTAATTCATATTGTAAGCCTGATTTCGGATTATCTTTATGGAACCATTCTAAAACCAAAAAATCATGTATGTTCAAAACTTGTAATATTGCATAATTATAGTAAAGCCATGAAAAATATGCTGGGTGGTACCTGTTTATGCTAGCAGCCATGAATCAGCCAATGCATGTAACCTGTTATTATTGAACCATCAAGTAACACTGATACAATGTCGGTACGCAGAAAGATTTGACAAATCTCCCAACTACATAATAAGAAAGAAGCAGTATGCCACTTTTAAAAACAGGTTATTTTTATAGTTATGTACTCACATTGATAAGGGAAGATTATAATGTGAGCATTGCGTTTGAAGAATTAGATATTATTATTTCTAGGATAAATTGGATCCAAAACCATGAAGAACGAAGAATCCCAGTGATTTTTATAATCAAGTAGACAGGTTTGTAATTGTTTAATATGGGCTAACATATTATGATCTATCCATGCGCAATACCATGGCTATACATGTCAAATGTTACAATGTGTGTGTAAGTAAGATACTTGCCCAAGTTCATGTGATAGCATAATGACATTTTGCTGTAACTTGTAAATGCTTTCACCTCTGCTGTTTAATAGTAGAACAGTATGAATTTGTGCCAGATATGTACACTCGACCGAGAAGCGGTCTTTGCACTGGCGCTCTGAACATTCTGGAGGTGGGTCGAAGTCTTGTGGTGGTGCCTCACAGACGTGTGTTTCCCCCGATTCATTCCGTTCACACTGGATTTTTTGTGGCTCGCCGGTGTGAGGATTGTTTTTTGGTCGAGTGTGCCAATGAGCTTGATATTAATGCCCGCCGGATATACAGCGGGTATTATTTTTATTATTTTTTTATTATTTTTATAGTCGATTTGTAAATAATTATACCACATTTTTATTACTCTATTCTGACTGATTCCCCTCCATATGTAATATATGTAAATTTATGTATATTATGAAATAAAGACTGATTGATTGATTGATTGATTGATCATTACTTCTGTGGCTACTATTATTACTTCTATTGCTACCATTATTACTTCTATGGCTACTATTATTACTTCTATGGCTACTATTATTACTTCTGTGGCTACTAGTATAACATCTATTGCTACTATTATTACTTCTACGGCTATTATTATTACTTCTATGGCTACCATTATTACTTCTATTGCTACTATTATTACTTCTATGGCTACTATTATTACTTCTATTGCTACTATTATTACTTCTATTGCTACTATTATTACTTCTATGGCTACTATTATTACTTCTGTGGCTACTATTATTACTTCTATGGCTACTATTATTACTTATATGGCTACTATTATTACTTCTATTTCCACTATTATTAATTCTGTGGCTACTATTATTACTTCTGTGGCTACTATTATTACTTCTATTGCTACTATTATTACTTTTGTGGCTACTATTATTACTTCTATGGCTACTATTATTACTTCTGTGGCTACTATTATTACTTCTATTGCTACTATTATTACTTCTATGGCTACTATTATTACTTCTATGGCTACCATTATTACTTATATTGCTACTATTATTACTTCTATGGCTACTATTATTACTTATATTGCTACTATTATTACTTCTATTGCTACTATTATTACTTCTATGGGTACTATTATTACTTCTGTGGCTACTATTATTACTTCTATTGCTACTATTATTACTTCTATGGCTACTATTACTTCTATTGCCACTATTGTTATTTCTGTGGCTACTATTATTACTTCTGTGGCTACTATTATTACTTCTATTGCTACTATTATTACTTCTGTGGCTACTATTATTACTTCTATGGCTACTATTATTACTTCTATGGCTACTATTATTACTTCTATTGCTACTATTATTACTTCTATTGCTACTATTATTACTTCTGTGGCTACTATTATTACTTCTATGGCTACTACTATTACTTCTATGGCTACTATTATTACTTCTATTGCTACTATTATTACTTCTATGGCTACTATTACTTCTATTGCCACTATTGTTATTTCTGTGGCTACTATTATTACTTCTGTGGCTACTATTATTACTTCTATTGCTACTATTATTACTTCTGTGGCTACTATTATTACTTCTATGGCTACTATTATTACTTCTATGGCTACTATTATTACTTCTATTGCTACTATTATTACTTCTATTGCTACTATTATTACTTCTGTGGCTACTATTATTACTTCTATGGCTACTACTATTACTTCTATGGCTACTATTATTACTTCTATTGCTACTATTATTACTTCTATGGCTACTATTATTACTTCTGTGGCTACTATTATTGCTTCTGTTGCTACTATTATTACATCTATGGATACTATTATTACTTATATTGCTACGATTATTACTTATATTGCTACTATTATTACTTCTATTGCTACTATTATTACTTCTGTGGCTACTATTATTACTTCTATTGCTACTATTATTACTTCTGTGGCTACTATTTTTACTTCTATGGCTACTATGATTACTTCTGTGGCTACTATTATTACTTCTGTGGCTACTATTATTACTTCTATGGCTACTATTATTACTTATATGGTTACCATTATTACTTCTATTGCCACTATTATTACTTATATGGCTACTATTATTACTTCTATTGCTACTATTATTACTTCTATTGCTACTATTATTACTTCTATGGCTACTATTATTACTTCTGTGGCTACTATTATTACTTATATTGCTACTATTATTATTTCTATGGCTACTATTGTTACTTTTATTGCAACTATTATTACTTTTGTGGCTACTATTATTACTTCTGTGGCTACTATTATTACTTCGATTGCTACTATTATTACTTCTGTGGCTACTATAATTACTTCTATGGCTACTATTATTACTTCTATGGCTACTATTATTACTTCTATTGCAACTATTATTACTTCTATGGCTACCATTATTACTTCTATTGCTACTATTATTACTTCTATTGCTACTATTATTACTTCTATGGCTACTATTATTACTTCTGTGGCTACTATTATTACTTCTGTGGCTACTATTATTACTTCTATGGCTACTATTATTACTTCTATGCTACTATTATTACTTCAGTGGCTACTATTATTACTTCTATTGCTACTATTATTACTTCTGTGGCTACTATTATTACTTCTATTGCTACTATTATTTCTTCTATGGCTACTATTATTACTTCTATGGCTACTATTATTACTTCTGTGGCTACCATTATTACTTCTATGGCTACTCTTATTACTTCTGTGGCTACTATTATAACTTATATGGCTACTATTATTACTTCTATTGCTACTATTATTACTTCTGTGGCTACTATTATTACTTCTATGGCTACCATTATTACTTCTATTGCTACTATTATTATTTTATGGCTACTATTATTACTTCTATTGCTACTATTATTACTTCTATTGCTACTATTATTTCCTCTATTGCTACTATTATTACTTCTATTGCTACTATTATTACTTCTATTGCTACTATTATTACTTCTGTGGCTACTATTATTACTTCTATTACTACTATTATTTATTCTATGGCTACTATTATTACTTCTATTGCTACTATTTTTACTTCTATGACTACTATTATTACTTCTATGGCTACCATTATTACTTCTATTGCTACTATTATTACTTCTATGGCTACTATTATTACTTCTGTGGCTACTATTATTACTTCTGTGGCTACTATTTTTACTTCTATGGCTACTATTATTACTTCTGTGGCTACTATTATTACTTATATTGCTACTATTATTACTTCTGTGGCTACTATAATTACTTCTATGGCTACTATTATTACTTCTATGGCTACTATTTTTACTTCTATTGCTACTATTATTACTTCTATGGCTACTATTATTACTTCTATTGCTACTATTATTACTTCTATTGCTATTATTATTACTTCTATGGCTACTATTATTACTTCTGTGGCTACAATTATTACTTCTGTGGCAACTATTATTACTTCTATGGCTACTATTATTACTTCTGTGGCTACTATTATTACTTCTATGGCTACTATTATTACTTCTATTGCTACTATTATTACTTCTGTGGCTACTATAATTACTTCTATGGCTACTATTATTACTTCTATGGCTACTATTTTTACTTCTATTGCTACTATTATTACTTCTATGGCTACTATTATTACTTCTATTGCTACTATTATTACTTCTATTGCTACTATTATTACTTCTATGGCTACTATTATTACTTCTGTGGCTACAATTATTACTTCTGTGGCAACTATTATTACTTCTATGGCTACTATTATTACTTCTGTGGCTACTATTATTACTTCTATGGCTACTATTATTACTTCTGTGGCTACTATTATTACTTCTGTGGCTACAATTATTACTTCTGTGGCTACTATTATTACTTCTATTGCTACTATTATTATTTCTGTGGCAACTATTATTACTTCTATTGCTACTATTATTACTTCTATGGCTACTATTATTACTTCTATGGCTACTATTATTACTTCTATGGCTACTATTATTACTTCTGTGGCTACTATTATTACTTCTATGGCTACTATTATTACTTCTGTGGCTACTATTATTACTTCTATGGCTACTATTATTACTTCTGTGGCTACTATTATTACTTCTATGGCTACTATTATTACTTCTGTGGCTACTATTATTACTTCTATTGCTACTATTATTACTTCTGTGGCTACTATTATTACTTCTATGGCTACTATTATTACTTCTATGGCTACTATTATTACTTCTATTGCTACTATTATTACTTCTGTGGCTACTATTATTACTTCTATGGCTACTATTATTACTTCTATTGCTACTATTATTACTTCTATTGGTACTATTATTACTTCTATGGCTACTATTATTACTTCTGTGGCTACTATTATTACTTCTATTGCTACTATTATTACTTATATGGCTACTATTATTACTTCTATTGGTACTATTATTACTTCTATTGGTACTATTATTACGTCTATGGCTACTATTCTTACTTCTGTGGCTACTAGTATTACTTCTGTGGCTACTATTATTACTTCTATTGCTACTATTATTACTTCTATTGCTACTATTATTACTTCTATTGCTACTATTATTACTTATATTGCTACTATTATTACTTCTGTGGCTACTATTATTACTTCTATTGCTACTATTATCACTAATCCTATTGATGTTATTACAATGAATGGCGATACCTTGGATGTAGTAACCTCTTTTAAATATTTAGGTCACGTCGTAAGCAGTGATTTTGAAGATACCGAGGACATAAAATATAGACTTAATAATTTGTATGCAAGTTTTAAAAGTGTCAAGAGGGATTTTACTTATGCAAGGTTCACACATTGGCGAGTCAGAGCGCGAGGCCAACGCGAGTCACACTCGCCGCATACCGCCGTTGATGGAGCCCGAACCCAACGCGAGTAGCATCTGATGCGAGTAAACATGCATATAACACGAATATAACACTAGTTTACACGAGTTTGCATGAGTTTACACGAGTTCACAGGAGTATCCGCGAGTGTCGGCGAGTGTAACACGAACCCAACACGCACCGCCGAAATTTGAAAAATAACGGTCACATTCCAGGATACGAATAGTGCGAGTCTACAGGAGTCTACACGAGTGTCACAGGAGTTTACATGAGTTTACACGTGTTTACACGAGATGAACGAGATGAACGCGAGTTTACAGGAAGTTAACAGGAGTGTATGGAGTGTATATTGTATTTAATTTATATCTTGTATTTATTTATATTTCATGTTGGATATCAATCTGTATATTATTATTTGTCATCATATATCCTTTGCATATATTCCACATCATTATTTATGTTAATATCAATATTATTCCAGAAACCTATTTCATTCATATTATATGGTGTTTGTTCTCTCTTCATTATTGATGTTAATATCAATATTATTCATAACACAACTTGAATTCATATTAACTTATATTTTTTCTCTGTTGACAAGTCATTTCCACATTTATAAAAGGAACCTTTGTTGATAATATAAACAGACTCGTGTGACACTCATGTAGACTCGTGTGACACTCATGTAGACTCGTGTGACACTCATGTAGACTCGTGTGACACTCATGTAGACTCGTGTGACACTCATGTAGACTCGCGTAGACTCATGTAGACTCGCGATCATTTAATGTCTAAATAGTACAACGCGAGTCTACATGAGTGTCACACGAGTCTACATGAGTGTCACAAGAGTCTAAAGGAGTCTACAGGAGTCTACGCGAGTATACGCGAGTCTACGCGAGTCTATGCGGTTTGGCGTCCTAGTCCCACTTGACTCTCCAAATTTCATGCATGCATGAAATCTTTGCCCGCGTTCGCGAGTGTACGCGGTGCAGCCCGAGTCAACGCGAGTCTGTGCGAGTGTCGGCGAGTGTCGGCAAATTTGGAATAATCATTGGCGAGTGCAAGAATTTCATCACTCGCGTTGGCCTCGCGCTTCGACTCGCCAATGTGTGAACCTTGCATTACGTAGATTTAGATACTCTTATTTTCTTGTTTAATTCATATTGTAAGCCTGATTTCGGATTATCTTTATGGAACCATTCTAAAACCAAAAAATCATGTATGTTCAAAACTTTTAATATTGCATAATTATAGTAAAGCCATGAAAAATATGCTGGGTGGTACCTGTTTATGCTAGCAGCCATGAATCAGCCAATGCATGTAACCTGTTATTATTGAACCATCAAGTAACACTGATACAATGTCGGTACGCAGAAAGATTTGACAAATCTCCCAACTACATAATAAGAAAGAAGCAGTATGCCACTTTTAAAAACAGGTTATTTTTATAGTTATGTACTCACATTGATAAGGGAAGATTATAATGTGAGCATTGCGTTTGAAGAATTAGATATTATTATTTCTAGGATAAATTGGATCCAAAACCATGAAGAACGAAGAATCCCAGTGATTTTATAATCAAGTAGACAGGTTTGTAATTGTTTAATATGGGCTAACATATTATGATCTATCCATGCGCAATACCATGGCTATACATGTCAAATGTTACAATGTGTGTGTAAGTAAGATACTTGCCCAAGTTCATGTGATAGCATAATGACATTTTGCTGTAACTTGTAAATGCTTTCACCTCTGCTGTTTAATAGTAGAACAGTATGAATTTGTGCCAGATATGTACACTCGACCGAGAAGCGGTCTTTGCACTGGCGCTCTGAACATTCTGGAGGTGGGTCGAAGTCTTGTGGTGGTGCCTCACAGACGTGTGTTTCCCCCGATTCATTCCGTTCACACTGGATTTTTTGTGGCTCGCCGGTGTGAGGATTGTTTTTTGGTCGAGTGTGCCAATGAGCTTGATATTAATGCCCGCCGGATATACAGCGGGTATTATTTTTATTATTTTTTTATTATTTTTATAGTCGATTTGTAAATAATTATACCACATTTTTATTACTCTATTCTGACTGATTCCCCTCCATATGTAATATATGTAAATTTATGTATATTATGAAATAAAGACTGATTGATTGATTGATTGATTGATTATTACTTCTGTGGCTACTATTATTACTTCTATTGCTACCATTATTACTTCTATGGCTACTATTATTACTTCTATGGCTACTATTATTACTTCTGTGGCTACTAGTATAACATCTATTGCTACTATTATTACTTCTACGGCTATTATTATTACTTCTATGGCTACCATTATTACTTCTATTGCTACTATTATTACTTCTATGGCTACTATTATTACTTCTATTGCTACTATTATTACTTCTATTGCTACTATTATTACTTCTATGGCTACTATTATTACTTCTGTGGCTACTATTATTACTTCTATGGCTACTATTATTACTTCTATGGCTACTATTATTACTTCTATTTCCACTATTATTAATTCTGTGGCTACTATTATTACTTCTGTGGCTACTATTATTACTTCTATTGCTACTATTATTACTTTTGTGGCTACTATTATTACTTCTATGGCTACTATTATTACTTCTGTGGCTACTATTATTACTTCTATTGCTACTATTATTACTTCTATGGCTACTATTATTACTTCTATGGCTACCATTATTACTTATATTGCTACTATTATTACTTCTATGGCTACTATTATTACTTATATTGCTACTATTATTACTTCTATTGCTACTATTATTACTTCTATGGGTACTATTATTACTTCTGTGGCTACTATTATTACTTCTATTGCTACTATTATTACTTCTATGGCTACTATTACTTCTATTGCCACTATTGTTATTTCTGTGGCTACTATTATTACTTCTGTGGCTACTATTATTACTTCTATTGCTACTATTATTACTTCTGTGGCTACTATTATTACTTCTATGGCTACTATTATTACTTCTATGGCTACTATTATTACTTCTATTGCTACTATTATTACTTCTATTGCTACTATTATTACTTCTGTGGCTACTATTATTACTTCTATGGCTACTACTATTACTTCTATGGCTACTATTATTACTTCTATTGCTACTATTATTACTTCTATGGCTACTATTACTTCTATTGCCACTATTGTTATTTCTGTGGCTACTATTATTACTTCTGTGGCTACTATTATTGCTTCTATTGCTACTATTATTACTTCTGTGGCTACTATTATTACTTCTATGGCTACTATTATTACTTTTATGGCTACTATTATTACTTCTATTGCTACTATTATTACTTCTATTGCTACTATTATTACTTCTGTGGCTACTATTATTACTTCTATGGCTACTACTATTACTTCTATGGCTACTATTATTACTTCTATTGCTACTATTATTACTTCTATGGCTACTATTATTACTTCTGTGGCTACTATTATTGCTTCTGTTGCTACTATTATTACATCTATGGATACTATTATTACTTATATTGCTACTATTATTACTTATATTGCTACTATTATTACTTCTATTGCTACTATTATTACTTCTGTGGCTACTATTATTACTTCTATTGCTACTATTATTACTTCTATGGCTACTATTATTACTTCTATTGCTACTATTATTACTTCTATGGCTACTATTATTACTTCTGTGGCTACTATTATTACTTCTGTGGCTACTATTATTACTTCTATTGTTACTATTATTACTTTTATGGCTACTATTATTACTTCTATTGCTACTATTATTACTTCTATGGCTACTATTATTACTTCTGTGGCTACTATTATTGCTTCTGTTGCTACTATTATTACATCTATGGATACTATTATTACTTATATTGCTACTATTATTACTTATATTGCTACTATTATTACTTCTATTGCTACTATTATTACTTCTGTGGCTACTATTATTACTTCTATTGCTACTATTATTACTTCTATGGCTACTATTATTACTTCTATTGCTACTATTATTACTTCTATGGCTACTATTATTACTTCTGTGGCTACTATTATTACTTCTGTGGCTACTATTATTACTTCTATTGTTACTATTATTACTTTTATTGCTACTATTATTACTTCTATTGCTAGTATTGTTACTTCTATGGCTACTATTATTACTTCTATGGCTACTATTATTACTTCTGTGGCTACTATTATTACTTCTATTGCTACTATTTTTACTTATATTGCTACTATTATTACTTCTATGGCTACTATTATTACTTCTGTGTCTACTATGATTACTTCTGTGGCTACTATTATTACTTCTGTGGCTACTATTATTACTTCTATTCCTACTATTATTACTTCTGTGTCTACTATTATTATTTTTGTGGCTACTATTATTACTTCTATTGCTACTATTATTACTTCTGTGGCTACTATTATTACTTATATGGCTACTATTATTACTTCTATTGCTACTATTATTACTTCTGTGGCTACTATTATTACTTCTGTGGCTACTATTATTACTTCTATGGCTACTATTATTACTTCTGTGGCTACTATTATTACTTCTATTGCTACTGTCACTCAGTTGCCAGAGCTCTCTATCTTACGTGGGTAGCGGCAGGCAAACAAATTGGAACTATTCAACACACTCATATGATCAATTCCAGAAAAGAATTCAAAGCTGCACTGAACGAATGTCATAAAAATAAAAATAAAGAATCTTGTAAATCAATAGTTGAGAAGTTACTCGCATAAAGATAAAAGAAGTTTCTGGAAAGTGGTGAAGCGAAAAAAAGGTAAATTAAAAGATACAAATGTCATCGACGGTGTGAATGAAAGAGAACAAATTACTGATTTATTTACTGACAAATTTCTAAGTATTCATGAAGACACTGCATATGTAACGGAAAACATTTTTATTGAGGAATTTAAAAGCACATGGAATGATAGTCGCAAAATGCATATAACAGTTTCAAGTGTCAGCTTAAGAAAGATGATTAGTCAATTGAAATCCGGTGTAGGTCATGATGGTATACATGCTCTATTTCTTAATAATGCCTCCGAACGTGTCTTGATTAAGTTAATGTATTTCTTTAATATTTGTTTCAGCCTTTGTTATCTGCCTCATGAATTATTAAAAGGAACTATGACACCAATCATTAAAAATAAAAAAGGTAACGTAAGTCAATCGGACAGTTATAGACCCATAATGCAATCCTCTTGCTTGCTCAAAATATTTGAAATAACTCTTTTAAATATCCTAGAAGACAAAATACAGCTTAACCATAGACAGTTTGGATTCCGGAAGGGTATGTCCACTACTGATTGCTGTTTCACACTGAAAGAGATAATGCATAGGTATTCAAAGATGAGTATATCAGGAATAGTAACTTTTATAGATTTTTCAAAAGCATTTGATAGCGTAGATCATTGCATTCTAGGTTCAAAACTAATGAAACTAGGAATTCCTTCTGATATAGTCTATATACTTATGCATTATCTCCGAAATCAGCTTGTTAATGTATCTTGGAAGGATTATAGAGGATCCTATCATTACCTAGAGAAAGGAATTAGACAGGGAGGTATTCTATCCCCTTTCCTTTTTAACATTATATGTGAATGAAATTATCAATGAAATATGTAACATGGATATTGGCTGCACACTGGGCATTAATAGGTGTAATATACTTGCTTATGCAGACGATATTGCACTTATCGCTGGATCAAAAACTGATATGAATATTCTCTATACTAAATTCTGTGAGTTGGTAAATAACCATAAACTTTTCATTAATAAGACAAAGACAAAATGCTTTATATTTGATAAAAAAAAAATCACTAATCCTTTTGATGTTATTACAATGAATGGCGATACCTTGGATGTAGTCTATCTATCTATCTATTGCCTGACGCCGTGATCCCCGAAGGGGTGGCCACGAACGAACCGCCCCCATGCACCTCTGTCCCCAGTCAGTCGACGCCCCTCCCCCCAACCAGCACCGCCTTCATTCATGTAGTTCCTCACTCCATCCTTCCACCTCATATTCGGTCTACCTCTCCCCCTCTGTCCCTCCACCTCGCTCTCGTACACCCTCTTAGTCATTCTCTCGCTTTCCATACGTTCCATATGGCCGAACCATCTCAAGTTGTTCCTTTTCACACTTTCCAGCACATCTACCTCCACACCACACCTCCTTCTTACTTCCTCATTAGTCTGTCTATCCCTCCATGTAATTCCGCACGCACTCCTTAACCCGGCAAGCGCGATAGGCCTCACGGAAGGCTTCCTATAGGGAACGCGATAGGCCTCACAGAAGCAGGACCATAAAAAAAGCTTTCCAAAAAAAAAAAGGGCCTATCAAAAAAAAAAAAATTGTCTCTAGGTGAGATAATTCCCCTCCAGTACTCATCCATGTAAATCTCACCCACCCCCCTCCCCTCCTTCCCCACCTTATTCCCCCCTCCCTCCCCTCCTCAATTATCACCTATTTTCCCTCTTATTATCATCATTTATCGGTTATTTTTCTCTCCCGCGATAATGTAGCACAAGTGGGTTGCAGAAAAGATCGATATGTACC
>JBAKBP010011406.1:0-42500 GCA_037953745.1 Lithodes maja
CTACGACTGTGTCCTCCTGTATCAGGGGCAGGAGGTGGGCCGGGCCTCAGTCACCGTCACCTGAAGGAGTGGCTGACGGAGGAGTGACGGAGTTTCACTATTCAAGTTTTTTTTTACTATTTCACGAGGAGAAAGAAAGGTCGACTAGGTGTCTGTCACAGTCACCGGAAGGAGCGGCTGATCGGAGAACGACAAATCTTGTTTAATTTGTCAATTTGAAAATATTGACGATTGCAGTAGCTGATATAAAAATGACGAAAAATGTACTTGTCAGTTACGATTATTGTTGCTTGACCATGCTGTACACTATAACAATAAGATGTAGTTGAACATGTGCTAGATATTTTGTATGCCTATGATTGGCAGCAATAAATCGATTTTTTATTATCAGTGTTTTGAATCTTCCTTTACCTAGCTATATACATCTAAGTTATTTTATAATGAAGCTACAATTGTCATTAAAGCCTAAAATCATTACATAAAAAAAATATTATAATGACAATGCATCAGAGAAGGTTAATATACAAACTATCTACATCGGGATGAACTATTAACACCTTGAGGATTATGACGTATTTTGACAGTTTATTCTGGCTATCATTAGACGATTTTATACAGCTTAAGGGGGGATGGTTCACTTTTGGGGCGATTTTTGCATGTATTCATTATTTTTCTAGTTTCCTCCCTAGACCTCCATTAAATTTAAAAAAAAACATCCATTAGATCCCCCCTTCTAGATTAATTTCTTTCAACATTACAGGCTCAGTATCGTTCGCCAGGGAAAAAATCGACAACTAAATAGCACGAAAGGTCTAAATATTGACGAAGAAATGGGCCGAAAGGTCTTAAAATCGACTAACTAATAAGGCAAACATCTTAACATCTGAAACCTAATGGGGCTAAACATGAGGGAGAAAGTGGTCCAGAAACCCCCCCCCCCCGCCTTAAGAAAGATTTGTGGGAATTAAAAAGGGTAAAGACTGTCTCCATTAACCTTCTGACACAATTAACCTTCTGACACAATTAACCTTCTGACACAATTAACCTTCTGACACAATTAACCTTCTGACACAATTCACCTTCTGACACAATTAACCTTCTGACACAATTAACCTTCTGACACAATTCACCTTCTGACACAATTCACCTTCTGACACAATTCACCTTCTGACACATATAACCTTCCTCATCTGAATACAATCGTCTAATAATAACCAAACATTAGGACAAAAATGCGTCCTCGGATCTTCTACCTCCTTGCTATCACAACACTGCCTTAAGGGAGCTCACCTCGCTTTTTTTTTTTATCTTTCTCTCCCTCTCTCTTTGGCTTGTATCCATTCGGCCCCATTTAGCCTACTGTTTTAAGACGTGACAGCAAGCTAAAATTGTACATATTTCGATAGAAACATGTCTCCGGCGAAGCCGGATTTCTCCATACAATGCTGGCTCGCTATCGCTCGCCAGGAAGAAATCGACACCTGGATGGGGGTAAACATTTTAAAACAGTTTGCTGAATGGGGCCGAATGGATACAAGCCAGAGAAAGAGAGAAAAGGAGATAAAGATAAAAACAAGCCGGTGACCCCCCTTAATGTGTGTCACTGTGTTGAATATTCCAACCCTTAATTTGACTCTGCCACTCTTTCAACTTCGGTGGAGAGACTTGTTAAAAGCAGCTTTGCCTTTTGTATCCCTTATGCACACAGACAAAAAAAGTGACAGAAGTATAACTGACTCTCAAAAGTCAGAGGAGAAATGCACCTGATCTTCATTATATGTCATGATAAAGGTAGCTGATAAACGATCCACTGACTAATTGGATCATGAAACATTAAGGGGAGATTTCCACTTGAGGGATATTTTTCTTGACCCCTTTCTCCCTCATGGTTAGCCCCATTGCTTTTGAGATTTTAAGACGTTTGCCCCATTAGTTTGGCGATTTTAAGAACTTTTGCCCCATTTCTGTCAATTTTGAGATTTTTCGTGCCATTTAGGTGTCGATTTTTTCCTGGCGAGCGATAGCGAGCCTGTAATTGAAGAGGAAACGGCCTTCGGCCGGGACATTTTTCTACCGAAAAATGTACAAATTTATCTTGAAAGGGGGTCAAGGGGGTGTAATTTCAAGTTTGATGGAAATCTAGGAAACGCACTAAAACCCTCCCCTTAACACAACAATAATAAACGCGATAATTCACTACCAAGTAATGCAAATACTCTTTAATGTACAGTTGTCCACACATGTTCTGTTCTCGTCTTGATTTTTATGTTTTTGGTATGGAAATATAGATAGTGTGATGGCATTCTTAAGGTAGTTTCTTACTAAACAGTTGATTTATAACACTAATTAACCACTAAAAAACAAACCACTCTCGTATTTTAATCGTACTATATATATTTCTATGAGCAAAATCGGGAGGGGAACCAAACTTGTGTGGGCAACTGTACCTTACGTAACATGTAGCACCATGAGAAAACACATGAATATATTTAAAAATGTAATTGATTGCAAGCATTTTCAATCATAATAATACATTTATTTCAACAACATTGGACATAACTTTGCTATTCAGTTTGTATAATGTAAAAATGGTTTATGAATTTGCGCAATAGATGTGAATTAATGACTTTTACTTCCACATATGTACCGGAATAATGAAAATCACAAAAAAAAAAAAAAAAAAAAAAAATATATATATATATATATATCGTAGTACCAGCACCCCACTCAGTACATCTTATGAATGAACCATCCACCTACTTACTGTCTTGGTCAACCTGTTTAACTCGCAGTCTCAGAATCTTATGTAGCCTTTATAGAAGCTTAAAACCTAATATATATATATAACACATCTGCAATATATAACATGGAAAAGGGATAAATCAAGAAATGTATAAGCGATACTGTTTCCTACAGCAATAATTGCATAACTGTAATTTCTGAGACTTTGTGAAAGTTGAATGTACAGTTGTCCACATAAATTTTGGATACAATCCATGTTTTTATGTATGGAAAAAATAGTACAATATTTATTCTTATGCTATAATTAAATAATATGAGCAATTAACGGTTTTATAGGATAATATTCTTGTAAGTCAATTACAATATGTTTCCTTCCACACATATACTCATGGCGTGGGTACAATCGCGCTATTAAGTGATATCTCGGCACCAAGTATGTTTTGATCAATAATTGGTATCAGCAATATCTAAGCTTCATTTCTTCATATCGAGTGAAATATACAAACATATTCCTACACTTACCCACCCTATTCAACATCTGACAGACATTAATACAGCACAGAGTAAGCCAAACGTAGTGACAGCTGGGACAAGACTCATTAGCGCGACCGTACGTATTTAGTCTCCCATAACCCCAGCAATAGAGTGACATGATAAGATCGGCTCCGTCAACTGATAAACGATAATATCATGGTGTGCTAGGTCTTTATCTTGTCCCGTGCAAGCCTCAGCCAATGTCATTCATGATTTGTGTGTGTGGTGTAGTAGGGTGCCGGTAATGCCAGTGGAGGGGTCCTGTATAATCCATGTTTAATCCGGAGCAGTGAATGTAACGAGAGAAAGAGAGAGAGAGAGAGAGAGAGAGAGAGAGAGAGAGAGAGAGAGAGAGAGAGAGAGAGAGAGAGAGAGAGAGAGAGAGAGAGAGATTGAGTGTGAGTGTGAGTCAGTGAGAGTGAGTGGGTGTGAGAGTGAATGAAACAAAGTTAAACATTTGCTTACCATAAAGTAATAAAAAAACAGAATATAATAACATAAAGAATGTAATTACTTCAATGCAAATTCCATATGGTTTAACGTCAAATACAGTATATTACATTTTTGTTTAGAGTAAATAATGTGTTTTGAACGAATGTGTAAGTTTTAGCACTCCTTTTCGGTTCTGTGTTATAAATGTGTAGGCCTATATGTATGTCATCTATATAACTAACACTGTCAAACTGCGTAACTTTGCTTTATAAAGATAGTACGTAGCACATACACACACAAACCTCTCTCGCTCTGTCTGCCTTTTTTTTTCTCTCTCTGTGTATATATATATATAAATATATCAAGTATATCCCACAAATACACGTGAGCTAATACATGTTTAAATACCCACAGCCGGGATTGAACCTCCAACATTCAGAACGAGTGTCCAAGCTTGGACATTCGTTTTGAATGTCGGAGGTTCGATCCTGGCTGCGGGTATATAAACATATCTATATATATATATATATATATATAGAGAGAGAGAGAGAGAGAGAGAGAGAGAAAGGGAGAGAGCGAGAGATAACAGTATGTACATATGACAATTACATATTTTATTAAACTATTATCAGATGATTAAAATAATCTTGGATAAATTTGTGGAAGCTTAAAGGACAAACTACCTGAAAACTATTTTTTTTAATTATTCTTGCTATCCCAGAACAATGTCATAGTAAAGTACTGCAGTTCTCCAAGTATAATGGATGAGCCACACAACACACTTCTGTACACAATCTGTTATCTCTGCGCGCCAGTGAGTGCGAAACTAACCTAGGGAAGTACACTATGCTTGGGACATGTCAAGTACCGGGTCTTCCTTCACTGCCTACAGCATACCTGACACGATCAGGTCATACCTCCAGCCCGAACAAGGTCAACTATTTCTTACGTCACGTCATCATAGGAATAGCTATATATGCAGGCCCGCGGAACCTACCCAATCATTCTCTCTCTTACCCTACCACTGGTAACAAACTCCAGGAGAAAGATTTAGAATACATCGTTTGAGTGAAACAAAGCAAAATGAATTCCAGGCCGATCATTGCATTGACTTTGGGAACCATTTTACTGGCTTCCGTATCTCCTCTACCAAGCCACCGACTAAACTCTGATTCGGCGCCTAACCAGTGGCCAGACAACGATGGAGGTTCACTACCAGTCAGTTCATCACCTGTAGCCACTACACCTGGACGACCATCCATACCTGTGGACCTTCAGAACTCTGCCCAGCCTGACATCGTCAACGGTACGGACGTCACCATAGAGTTTACCACCAGTAACTTTATCTTCTGTACCACCAACATCACCACCAGCAACACCACTCCTCTATATCACTACCAGGTGAGCCATCAGGTTTTGGTACATATATAAAGCTATATTTATAAGTAAGACTAATATTATCTTGCTATGATGATGATGAATGTTAAGTATATAGTATAAATATTCATATCTCTGCAACAATAAAGGAAATTAATTCACTTATCATTAGTAACTCAAATGCCTTGAAAAGTAGCAATATGTTCACATAATACAGTCAATCTTCGGGCAAGTATTTTATACTTTATGATCCTGTTTTTCCTTAATATTTTGTTCATATATATTTGTTCCACAGATGGAGTGGTGGACGGGTAATGATAAAATTGTTGGTTGGACGTCAGACGAGCGGAGGTTCACAGTGGGTTCCGGCATCCACGTCCCTCACCTGTACCTCGTCTTCACCCGCTTCAGTAGCGACCTTGCGGCCACCTACGACTGTGTCCTCCTGTATCAGGGGCAGGAGGTGGGCCGGGCCTCAGTCACCGTCACCTGAAGGAGTGGCTGACGGAGGAGTGACGGAGTTTCACTATTCAAGTTTTTTTTTACTATTTCACGAGGAGAAAGAAAGGTCGACTAGGTGTCTGTCACAGTCACCGGAAGGAGCGGCTGATCGGAGAACGACAAATCTTGTTTAATTTGTCAATTTGAAAATATTGACTATTGCAGTAGCTGATATAAAAATGACGAAAAATGTACTTGTCAGTTACGATTATTGTTGCTTGACCATGCTGTACACTATAACAATAAGATGTAGTTGAACATGTGCTAGATATTTTGTATGCCTATGATTGGCAGCAATAAATCGATTTTTTATTATCAGTGTTTTGAATCTTCCTTTACCTAGCTATATACATCTAAGTTATTTTATAATGAAGCTACAATTGTCATTAAAGCCTAAAATCATTACATAAAACAAATATTATAATGACAATGCATCAGAGAAGGTTAATATACAAACTATCTACATCGGGATGAACTATTAACACCTTGAGGATTATGACGTATTTTGACAGTTTATTCTGGCTATCATTAGACGATTTTATACAGCTTAAGGGGGGATGGTTCACTTTTGGGGCGATTTTTGCATGTATTCATTATTTTTCTAGTTTCCTCCCTAGACCTCCATTACATTAAACAAAAACATCCATTAGATCCCCCCTTCTAGATTAATTTCTTTCAACATTACAGGCTCAGTATCGTTCGCCAGGGAAAAAATCGACAACTAAATAGCACGAAAGGTCTAAATATTGACGAAGAAATGGGCCGAAAGGTCTTAAAATCGACTAACTAATAAGGCAAACATCTTAACATCTGAAACCTAATGGGGCTAAACATGAGGGAGAAAGTGGTCCAGAAAACCGCCCCCCCCCCCCCCCCCTTAAGAAGGATCTGTGGGAATTAAAAAGGTTAAAGACTGTCTCAATTAACCTTCTGACACATATATAATTATATACCCTTCTGACACAATTAACCTTCTGACACAATTAACCTTCTACACAATGAACCTTCTGACACAATTAACCTTCTATACAATTTACCTTCTGACACAATTAACCTTCTGACACAATTAACCTTCTGACACAATTAACCTTCTGACACAATTCACCTTCTGACACAATTAACCTTCTGACACAATTCACCTTCTGACACATATAACCTTCTGACACATATAACCTTCCTCATCTGAATACAATCGTCTAATAATAACCAAACATTAGGACAAAAAATGCGTCCTCGGATCTTCTACCTCCTTGCTATCACAACACTGCCTTAAGGGAGCTCACCTCGCTTTTTTTTTATCTTTCTCTCCCTCTCTCTTTGGCTTGTATCCATTCGGCCCCATTTAGCCTACTGTTTTAAGACGTTTACCCGCATCCAGGTGGCAATATTTTCCTGGCGAGTGGTAGCGAGCCAGAATATATATATTTTTGTTTTGACAGCAAGCTAAATTTGTACATTTTTCGATAGAAACATGTCTCCGGCGAAGCCGGATTTCTCCATACAATGCTGGCTCGCTATCGCTCGTCAGGAAGAAATCGACACCTGGATGGGGATAAACATTTTAAAACAGTTTGCTGAATGGGGCCGAATGGATACAAGCCAGGGAAAGAGAGAAAAGGAGATAAAGATAAAAACAAGCCGGTGAGCCCCCTTAATATATGTCACTGTGTTGAATATTCCAACCCTTAATTTGACTCTGCCACTCTTTCAACTTTGGTGGAGAGACTTGTTAAAAGCAGCTTTGCCTTTTGTATCCCTTATGCACACAGACAAAACAAAGTGACAGAAGTATAACTGACTCTCAAAAGTCAGAGGAGAAATGCACCTGATCTTCATTATATGTCATGATAAAGGTAGCTGATAAAAGATCCACTGACTAATTGGATCATGAAACATTAAGGGGAGATTTCCACTTGAGGGATTTTTTTCTTGACCCCTTTCTCCCTCATGGTTAGCCCCATTGCTTTTGAGATTTTAAGACGTTTGCCCCATTAGTTTGGCGATTTTAAGAACTTTTGCCCCATTTCTGTCAATTTTGAGATTTTTCGTGCCATTTAGGTGTCGATTTTTTCCTGGCGAGCGATAGCGAGCCTGTAATTGAAGAGGAAACGGCCTTCGCGGGACATTTTTCTACCGAAAAATGTACAAATTTATCTTGAAAGGGGGTCAAGGGGGTGTAATTTCAAGTTTGATGGAAATCTAGGAAACGCACTAAAAACCTCCCCTTAACACAACAATAATAAACGCGATAATTCACTACCAAGTAATGCAAATACTCTTTAATGTACAGTTGTCCACACACGTTCTGTTCTCGTCTTGATTTTTATGTTTTTTGTATGGAAATATAGATAGTGTGATGGCATCCTTAAGGTAGTTTCTTACTAAACAGTTGATTTATAACACTAATTAACCACTAAATAACAAACCACTCTCGTATTTTAATCGTACTATATATATTTCTATGAGCAAAATCGGGAGGGGAACCAAACTTGTGTGGGCAACTGTACCTTACGTAACATGTAGCACCATGAGAAAACACATGAATATTTTTAAAAATGTAATTGATTGCAAGCATTTTCAATCATAATAATACATTTATTTCAACAACATTGGACATAACTTTGCTATTCAGTTTGTATAATGTAAAAATGGTTTATGAATTTGCGCAATAGATGTGAATTAATGACTTTTACTTCCACATACGTACCGGAATAATGAAAATCACAAAAAAAAAAAAAAAATAAATAAAAAAAAAAAAAAAAATATATATATATATATCGTAGTACCAGCACCCCACTCAGTACATCTTATGAATGAACCATCCACCTACTTACTGTCTTGGTCAACCTGTTTAACTCGCAGTCTCAGAATCTTATGTAGCCTTTATAAAAGCTTAAAACCTAATATATATATATAACACATCTGCAATATATAACATGGAAAAGGGATAAATCAAGAAATGTATAAGCGATACTGTTTCCTACAGCAATAATTGCATAACTGTAATTTCTGTGACTTTGTGAAAGTTGAATGTACAGTTGTCCACATCAATTTGTATACAATCCATGTTTTTTTGTATGGAAAAAATAGTACAATATTTATTCTTATGCTATAATTAAATAATATGAGCAATTAACGGTTTTATAGGATAATATTCTTGTAAGTCAATTACAATATGTTTCCTTCCACACATATAATCATGGCGTGGGTACAATCGCGCTATTAAGTGATATCTTGGCACCAAGTATGTTTTGATCAATAATTGGTATCAGCAATATCTAAGCTTCATTTTTTCATATCGAGTGAAATATACAAACATATTCCTACACTTATCCACCCTATTCAACATCTGACAGACATTAATACAGCACAGAGCAAGCCAAACGTAATGACAGCTGTGACATGACTTATTAGGGCGACGTACACACTAATGTGGCTAACTGTACATCTCATGAATGAAAGTGTCTGATGTCTGCCCGGGACATAATCAAGTCGGCATATCTATCGTACTGTCTTATCTTCTTTATCAGTAAAGGGTCATATTATTGTTGAACTTACGACGAAAGGGAAAGTTGTGATGTTTTGAGTGATATCTATGACGAACATTAAATAATGGAGATAATGTAAATTACAGACTTGCTTCCGCTCGCTAGGCAATAATCGACACCTAAGTGGCACGAACGGTCTTAAAATCGACATACATGGGGCTAAATGTCTTAAAATCCCCAAACTAATGGGGCGAACGTTATAAAATGTCAACACTAATCGGGTTAAACATGAGGGAGATATGGGTCCAGAGAAAAATAATAAACCCGTAAGTCATGCACGTAATAAGGAGAACACATAGAAATAACAAACAAGCATATACGGTATTGTACTATTTCCTTTCCTGCCATATACGGTATTGTACTATTTCCTTTCCTGCCATATACGGTATTGTACTATTTCCTTTCCTGCCATATACGGTATTGTACTATTTCCTTTCCTGCCATATACGGTATTGTACTATTTCCTTTTCTGCCATATACGGTATTGTACTATTTCCTTTCCTGCCATATACGGTATTGTACTATTTCCTTTCCTGCCATATACGGTATTGTACTATTTCCTTTCCTGCCATATACGGTATTGTACTATTTCCTTTCCTGCCATTTAGGTGTCGATTTTTTCCTGGCGAGCGATAACGAGCATGAAAATGTATGAGGAACCGGCCTTCGGCCGGTAAATTTTTCTGCCGAAAAATTTACAAATTATCTTGAAGGGCGATCTAGGGGGTGTTTTTCTAAGTTTGATGGAGGTCTAGCGAGGACATTAAGAAATAAAGGAATACATGAATTAATAGACCAAAAAAACGGCTTATCTCCCCTTAAGACATTATAAACTTGACAATAAGAGGATTATAAATACAGTCATCCCCTTCATTAATGCCAGTACACATCTACACAATATATATATATTCCTAATATCTGTCCACTTTGATAAACTACACAGCGCGATAGAGCATCATACCAATTCCATAAATAGCGAATTATCCGCCTCCATATTCTTCTTGTAAAAAACAACAACAACAATATTTATCCTAAATTGTCTTCCTCATTAAACTTCACAAAAAAAAAAAAAAAATATATATATATACCGTATATATACAGTATATATATATATATATAAACCAACTATTCAACGTAGCATAATTCAAGTAAACATGGAAATAACAAACAAGTATATACGGTACTGTTCTATTTCCTGCACCTGTTCCGTTCCTCTCTGAATAGTATTTATGAAAGTATATAATAGTGTGCAGTAATTAATCCACCTTCTTATGCAACTGTTAAGGGGTTCACAGTTTTTTTTTCTCTCCTTTTCTCTCTTTCTCTGGCTTGTATCTATTCGGCCCCATTCAGCCTACTGTTTTAAGATGTTTACTCCCATCCAGTTGCCGATTTTTTCCTGGTGAGCGGTAGCCAGCCAGCATATTTGTTTTACATTTTTTGACATCAGGCTAAATTTGTACATTTATCGATAGAAAAATGTCTCCGGCGAAGCCAGATTTCTCCATACAATGCTGGTTCGCTATCGCTCACCAGGAAGAAATTGACACCTGGATGGGGATAAACGTCTTACAACAGTAGGCTGAATGGGGCCGAATGGATACAAGCCAGAGAAAGAGAGAAAAAGAGAGAAAGATAAAAAAAAAAAACTGTCATCCCCTTAAATAAGGTACTACACTCTAAAATCAATTATACTATTTTTACTTTCATAAATATAATCTCGGAGAGGAATGGAACTTGTGGAGGGAACTGTGCATAGTAATATCGTTAACCCCTTCTGTACCGGCCATGTCTTTTTCTTATTTCATTCTAGCTATATTTAGACGATTTTGTGCAGCTTAAGAAGGATCTGTGGTAGTTAAAAAAAAAGAGTTGATAAAGATAGTTCGAAGCCTGTTAATTGCTGGAGACCCTTCTTAAAGTGAATAAAGTCGTCATATTATTAGCCAGTAAAGGCAGAACTGGTACTGAACGGGTTATAGTCTATTCGCTGTCAGTAGGCAAGACATCATGACTTATATCCTCTGTAACTTAAAAAGGGCTGAAGCAAATTGGCTGTAAATTTCCACATCTATTCCTTGACTGACTCTTTCCAATTGGTAGAACTATTAGCTCGATTACTCTAGTTGTTTTTGAGTTACAGAGGTTAGAGGCCATGATATCTCGCCTACTTACAGCGAATAGACTATAGTTAGCTTGTACCCTTTTCATTACACTCCACAACAAGCGGGAGTAAAATACCAAGTTTCCACAGCAAATCCTCGTCTCTCGGGCACAATAAACTCAGTCGGGCTTTTACGCTCGGCTGCAGGAAAAGTTTGACTGAACACTTGAAGGAGACGAAAGAGGCGGACACAGAGGAAGGTGGAAGGGGTCGCCAGGTCAGAGTATTGTGAGAACTAAAGGACTTTGGGTCTCTTAAGGGAGCCCACCTTGCTTTTTTTTCTCTTTCTCTCCCTCTCTCTTTGGCTTTTATCTATTCGGCCCCATTCAGCCTACTGTTTTGAGGCGTTTACCCCCATCCAGGTGTCAATATTTTCCTGGCGAGTGGTAGCGAGCCTGCATATACATATTTTTGTTTTGACAGCAAGCTAAATTTGTAAAAAAATGTATAGAAAAATGTCTCCGGCGAAGCCGGATTTCTCCATACAATGCTGGCTCGCTATCGCTCGCCAGGAAGAAATCGACACCTGGATGGAGATAAACGTTTTAAAACAGTTGGCTGAATGGGGCCGAATGGATACAAGCCATGGAAAGAGAGAAAAGGAGAGAGAGACAAAAAAAGCCGGTGACCCCCTTAATGTTTTTTGGAACCCACCTTCTCAGCCAAACGCAATTACACAAACACACACACTATACAGTATATATATATATATATATATGCTGATGATATAGGGCATACAAGCTTCCATAGCAGAAGGGTAAGGAGGATAAGGACGCTTGGAAACATCTTTTATAGTATATTGATTTTCAAATTAACGGCTAACCTATTGCAGTCATCAGAAAAAAAAAGAAACACCAATATTCCTATTAAATAAAACCTACCTATAGACATTCAATAATAATGTGACCAGGAATGTAAATAATTATATTTTAATTATATTGATGACTCAGAATTATACATGTAATAAAATTCAGATTAATTCCAAAATTACTACAAAATTATTTAACAGAAAACCTGCAGCAGTTACACAATTACAGCAAAAAGAACAACCAGAACAACATTGTGCTAAACTTCTTAGATATCACAAACTAAGAATAATAATGACTTATTCGAAATCTCTACATTGACTAAATACGTACACAAAACGTAAAATGTCATATGAATACTCTAAATTGATATAAAATCACTGTAATTATCAACCTAACAATAATATTTGTGCTAAATATCTTACATACCGTACACTAACTTAAGGAGTCAATGTCGGTCCTCCTTAGTTTTAGTTTACGGGAGGCAAGATATACAGCACAAATAGTAATGCTTGGTTAATAATTACAATGTGTTTCTATATATTTACTGTAGAGTATTAATATATAATTCTATATTTTGTGTACAGTCGTGCTAATAAGTGATGTCTCGGCACCAAGTATGTTTTGATCAATAATTGGTATCAGCAATATCTAAGCTTCATTTCTTCATATCGAGTGAAATACACAAATATGTTCCTACACTTATGCTCATTTGAGCATAAATCCAAAGACGTAATCCTAACCCTTTACAATTCCTTAGTCCGCCCTCTTCTGGAATACTGCGTTCAATGCTGGTGCCCTTATTACCAAAAAGACATAAACAAACTAGAACGAGTTCAACGTAGAGTTACCAAAATGATACCTAGCCTAAAGAACAAACCATACGAAGAGCATCTTAGAAAATTAAATCTATTTCCTTTAACCCAGCGCAGATTAAGAGGTGACTTAATTCAAGTGTTCAAAATCATCAAAGGCATCGACAATATGAACTGTAGTAAGTACTTCACTATCGACCAATCTAATTACACGCGGGGAAACGGTTGCAAAATTATTGGTAAATCTTTTAACTCACACGAATCTAAGAATTTCTTCTTCAATCGAGTTGTCAACTTGTGGAATGGGCTTCCCCGAGACGTTATAGACTGCAGCACCGTTGATTCATTTAAATTCCGCCTAGACAAATATTTCGCATCAAACCCGCGACTGACTGCGTTTGTAAATGAATAACTTTATCCTCCCCTCAGTTACTAACCCATATGTCCCCTACTAACTTCCTAGTCCTGCCACGTTAGTGGCAGGGCAGTAGTTCCCTTTCCAATGTTCCCTTACCCACTCTAAACCACTGTTTGGACACTTGATCCTCAGTGTTTTGGAGGACAAGCAGCCTAGAAGGGTCACTAGATCTGTTGTTGCTTGATTTCCTTTGTACTCCTTTGTACTTACCCACCCTATTCAACATCTGACAGACACTAATAATGCACAGAGTATGCCAAACGTAGTGACAGCTGGGACAAGACTCATTAGCGCGACCGTACGTATTTAGTCTCCCATAACCCCAGCAATAGAGTGACATGATAAGATCGGCTCCGTCAACTGATAAACGATAATATCATGGTGTGCTAGGTCTTTATCTTGTCCCGTGCAAGCCTCAGCCAATGTCATTCATGATTTGTGTGTGTGGTGTAGTAGGGTGCCGGTAATGCCAGTGGAGGGGTCCTGTATAATCCATGTTTAATCCGGAGCAGTGAATGTAACGAGAGAAAGAGAGAGAGAGAGAGAGCGAGAGCGAGAGAGAGAGAGAGAGAGATTGAGTGTGAGTGTGATTCAGTGAGAGTGAGTGGGTGTGAGAGTGAATGAAACAAAGTTAAACATTTGCTTACCATAAAGTAATAAAAAAACAGAATATAATAACATAAAGAATGTAATTACTTCAATGCAAATTCCATATGGTTTAACGTCAAATACAGTGTATTACATTTTTGTTTAGAGTAAATAATGTGTTTGAACGAATGTGTAAGTTTTAGCACTCTTTTCGGTTCTGTGTTATAAATGTGTAGGCCTATATGTATGTCATCTATATAACTAACACTGTCAAACTGCGTAACTTTGCTTTATAAAGATAGTACGTAGCACATACACACACAAACCTCTCTCTCTCTGTCTGCCTTTTTTTTTTCTCTCTCTGTGTATATATATATATAAATATATCAAGTATATCCCACAAATACACGTGAGCTAATACATGTTTAAATACCCACAGCCGGGATTGAACCTCCAACATTCAGAACGAGTGTCCAAGCTTGGACATTCGTTTTGAATGTTGGAGGTTCGATCCTGGCTGCGGGTATATAAACATATATATATATATATATATATATATATATATTATATATATATATATATATATATATATATATATATATAGAGAGAGAGAGAGAGAGAAAGGGAGAGAGCGAGAGATAACAGTATGTACATATGACAATTACATATTTTATTAAACTATTATCAGATGATTAAAATAATCTTGGATAAATTTGTGGAAGCTTAAAGGACAAACTACCTGAAAACTATTTGTTTTAATTATTCTTGCTATCCCAGAACAATGTCAAAGTAAAGTACTGCAGTTCTCCAAGTATAATGGATGAGCCACACAACACACTTCTGTACACAATCTGTTATCTCTGCGCGCCAGTGAGTGCGAAACTAACCTAGGGAATTACACTATGCTTGGGACATGTCAAGAACCGGGTCTTCCTTCACTGCCTACAGCATACCTGACACGATCAGGTCATACCTCCAGCCCGAACAAGGTCAACTATTTCTTACGTCACGTCATCATTCATCATAGGAATAGCTATATATGCAGGCCCACGGAACCTACCCAATCATTCTCTCTCTTACCCTACCACTGGTAACAAACTCCAGGAGAAAAATTTAGAATACATCGTTTGAGTGAAACAAAGCAAAATGAATTCCAGGCCGATCATTGCATTGACTTTGGGAACCATTTTACTGGCTTCCGTATCTCCTCTACCAAGCCACCGACTAAACTCTGATTCGGCGCCTAACCTGTGGCCAGACAACGATGGAGGTTCACTACCAGTCAGTTCATCACCTGTAGCCACTACACCTGGACGACCATCCATACCTGTGGACCTTCAGAACTCTGCCCAGCCTGACATCGTCAACGGTACGGACGTCACCATAGAGTTTACTACCAGTAACTTTATCTTCTGTACCACCAACATTACCACCAGCAACACCACTCCTCTATATCACTACCAGGTGAGCCATCAGGTTTTGGTACATATATAAAGCTATATTTATAAGTAAGACTAATATTATCTTGCTATGATGATGAAGAATGTTAAGTATATAGTATAAATATTCATATCTCTGCAACAATAAAGGAAATTAATTCACTTATCATTATTAACTCAAATGCCTTGATAAGTAGCAATATGTTCACATAAGACAGTCAATCTTCGGGCAAGTATTTTATACTTTATGATCCTGTTTTTCCTTAATATTTTGTTCATATATATTTGTTCCACAGATGGAGTGGTGGACGGGTAATGATAAAATTGTTGGTTGGACGTCAGACGAGCGGAGGTTCACAGTGGATTCCGGCATCCACGTCCCTCACCTGTACCTCGTCTTCACCCGCTTCAGTAGCGACCTTGCGGCCACCTACGACTGTGTCCTCCTGTATCAGGGGCAGGAGGTGGGCCGGGCCTCAGTCACCGTCACCTGAAGGAGTGGCTGACGGAGGAGTGACGGAGTTTCACTATTCAAGTTTTTTTTTACTACTTCACGTGGAGAAAGAAAGGTCGACTAGGTGTCTGTCACAGTCACCGGAAGGAGCGGCTGATCGGAGAACGACAAATCTTGTTTAATTTGTCAATTTGAAAATATTGACTATTGCAGTAGCTGATATAAAAATGACGAAAAATGTACTTGTCAGTTACGATTATTGTTGCTTGACCATGCTGTACACTATAACAATAAGATGTAGTTGAACATGTTCTAGATATTTTGTATGCCTATGATTGGCAGCAATAAATCGATTTTTTATTATCAGTGTTTTGAATCTTCCTTTACCTAGCTATATACATCTAAGTTATTTTATAATGAAGCTACAATTGTCATTAAAGCCTAAAATCATTACATAAAAAAAATATTATAATGACAATGCATCAGAGAAGGTTAATATACAAACTATCTACATCGGGATGAACTATTAACACCTTGAGGATTATGACGTATTTTGACAGTTTATTCTGGCTATCATTAGACGATTTTATACAGCTTAAGGGGGGATGGTTCACTTTTGGGGCGATTTTTGCATGTATTCATTATTTTTCTAGTTTCCTCCCTAGACCTCCATTAAATTTAAAAAAAAACATCCATTAGATCCCCCCTTCTAGATTAATTTCTTTCAACATTACAGGCTCAGTATCGTTCGCCAGGGAAAAAATCGACAACTAAATAGCACGAAAGGTCTAAATATTGACGAAGAAATGGGCCGAAAGGTCTTAAAATCGACTAACTAATAAGGCAAACATCTTAACATCTGAAACCTAATGGGGCTAAACATGAGGGAGAAAGTGGTCCAGAAACCCCCCCCCCCCCCGCCTTAAGAAAGATTTGTGGGAATTAAAAAGGGTAAAGACTGTCTCCATTAACCTTCTGACACAATTAACCTTCTGACACAATTAACCTTCTGACACAATTAACCTTCTGACACAATTAACCTTCTGACACAATTCACCTTCTGACACAATTAACCTTCTGACACAATTAACCTTCTGACACAATTCACCTTCTGACACAATTCACCTTCTGACACAATTCACCTTCTGACACATATAACCTTCCTCATCTGAATACAATCGTCTAATAATAACCAAACATTAGGACAAAAATGCGTCCTCGGATCTTCTACCTCCTTGCTATCACAACACTGCCTTAAGGGAGCTCACCTCGCTTTTTTTTTTTATCTTTCTCTCCCTCTCTCTTTGGCTTGTATCCATTCGGCCCCATTTAGCCTACTGTTTTAAGACGTGACAGCAAGCTAAAATTGTACATATTTCGATAGAAACATGTCTCCGGCGAAGCCGGATTTCTCCATACAATGCTGGCTCGCTATCGCTCGCCAGGAAGAAATCGACACCTGGATGGGGGTAAAATTTTTAAAACAGTTTGCTGAATGGGGCCGAATGGATACAAGCCAGAGAAAGAGAGAAAAGGAGATAAAGATAAAAACAAGCCGGTGACCCCCCTTAATGTGTGTCACTGTGTTGAATATTCCAACCCTTAATTTGACTCTGCCACTCTTTCAACTTCGGTGGAGAGACTTGTTAAAAGCAGCTTTGCCTTTTGTATCCCTTATGCACACAGACAAAAAAAGTGACAGAAGTATAACTGACTCTCAAAAGTCAGAGGAGAAATGCACCTGATCTTCATTATATGTCATGATAAAGGTAGCTGATAAACGATCCACTGACTAATTGGATCATGAAACATTAAGGGGAGATTTCCACTTGAGGGATATTTTTCTTGACCCCTTTCTCCCTCATGGTTAGCCCCATTGCTTTTGAGATTTTAAGACGTTTGCCCCATTAGTTTGGCGATTTTAAGAACTTTTGCCCCATTTCTGTCAATTTTGAGATTTTTCGTGCCATTTAGGTGTCGATTTTTTCCTGGCGAGCGATAGCGAGCCTGTAATTGAAGAGGAAACGGCCTTCGGCCGGGACATTTTTCTACCGAAAAATGTACAAATTTATCTTGAAAGGGGGTCAAGGGGGTGTAATTTCAAGTTTGATGGAAATCTAGGAAACGCACTAAACCCTCCCCTTAACACAACAATAATAAACGCGATAATTCACTACCAAGTAATGCAAATACTCTTTAATGTACAGTTGTCCACACATGTTCTGTTCTCGTCTTGATTTTTATGTTTTTGGTATGGAAATATAGATAGTGTGATGGCATTCTTAAGGTAGTTTCTTACTAAACAGTTGATTTATAACACTAATTAACCACTAAAAAACAAACCACTCTCGTATTTTAATCGTACTATATATATTTCTATGAGCAAAATCGGGAGGGGAACCAAACTGTGTGGGCAACTGTACCTTACGTAACATGTAGCACCATGAGAAAACACATGAATATATTTAAAAATGTAATTGATTGCAAGCATTTTCAATCATAATAATACATTTATTTCAACAACATTGGACATAACTTTGCTATTCAGTTTGTATAATGTAAAAATGGTTTATGAATTTGCGCAATAGATGTGAATTAATGACTTTTACTTCCACATATGTACCGGAATAATGAAATCCACAAAAAAAAAAAAAAAAAAAAAAAAAATATATATATATATATATATATATATATATATATATATATATATATATATATATATATCGTAGTACCAGCACCCCTCTCAGTACATCTTATGAATGAACCATCCACCTACTTACTGTCTTGGTCAACCTGTTTAACTCGCAGTCTCAGAATCTTATGTAGCCTTTATAGAAGCTTAAAACCTAATATATATATATAACACATCTGCAATATATAACAAGGGAAAAGGGATAAATCAAGAAATGTATAAGCGATACTGTTTCCTACAGCAATAATTGCATAACTGTAATTTCTGAGACTTTGTGAAAGTTGAATGTACAGTTGTCCACATAAATTTGGATACAATCCATGTTTTTATGTATGGAAAAAAATAGTACAATATTTATTCTTATGCTATAATTAAATAATATGAGCAATTAACGGTTTTATAGGATAATATTCTTGTAAGTCAATTACAATATGTTTCCTTCCACACATATACTCATGGCGTGGGTACAATCGCGCTATTAAGTGATATCTCGGCACCAAGTATGTTTTGATCAATAATTGGTATCAGCAATATCTAAGCTTCATTTCTTCATATCGAGTGAAATATACAAACATATTCCTACACTTACCCACCCTATTCAACATCTGACAGACATTAATACAGCACAGAGTAAGCCAAACGTAGTGACAGCTGGGACAAGACTCATTAGCGCGACCGTACGTATTTAGTCTCCCATAACCCCAGCAATAGAGTGACATGATAAGATCGGCTCCGTCAACTGATAAACGATAATATCATGGTGTGCTAGGTCTTTATCTTGTCCCGTGCAAGCCTCAGCCAATGTCATTCATGATTTGTGTGTGTGGTGTAGTAGGGTGCCGGTAATGCCAGTGGAGGGGTCCTGTATAATCCATGTTTAATCCGGAGCAGTGAATGTAACGAGAGAAAGAGAGAGAGAGAGAGAGAGAGAGAGAGAGAGAGAGAGAGAGAGAGAGAGAGATTGAGTGTGAGTGTGAGTCAGTGAGAGTGAGTGGGTGTGAGAGTGAATGAAACAAAGTTAAACATTTGCTTACCATAAAGTAATAAAAAAACAGAATATAATAACATAAAGAATGTAATTACTTCAATGCAAATTCCATATGGTTTAACGTCAAATACAGTATATTACATTTTTGTTTAGAGTAAATAATGTGTTTTGAACGAATGTGTAAGTTTTAGCACTCCTTTTCGGTTCTGTGTTATAAATGTGTAGGCCTATATGTATGTCATCTATATAACTAACACTGTCAAACTGCGTAACTTTGCTTTATAAAGATAGTACGTAGCACATACACACACAAACCTCTCTCGCTCTGTCTGCCTTTTTTTTTCTCTCTCTGTGTATATATATATATAAATATATCAAGTATATCCCACAAATACACGTGAGCTAATACATGTTTAAATACCCACAGCCGGGATTGAACCTCCAACATTCAGAACGAGTGTCCAAGCTTGGACATTCGTTTTGAATGTCGGAGGTTCGATCCTGGCTGCGGGTATATAAACATATCTATATATATATATATATATATATATATATATATATATATATATATATATATATATATATATAGAGAGAGAGAGAGAGAGAGAGAGAGAGAAAGGGAGAGAGCGAGAGATAACAGTATGTACATATGACAATTACATATTTTATTAAACTATTATCAGATGATTAAAATAATCTTGGATAAATTTGTGGAAGCTTAAAGGACAAACTACCTGAAAACTATTTTTTTTAATTATTCTTGCTATCCCAGAACAATGTCATAGTAAAGTACTGCAGTTCTCCAAGTATAATGGATGAGCCACACAACACACTTCTGTACACAATCTGTTATCTCTGCGCGCCAGTGAGTGCGAAACTAACCTAGGGAAGTACACTATGCTTGGGACATGTCAAGTACCGGGTCTTCCTTCACTGCCTACAGCATACCTGACACGATCAGGTCATACCTCCAGCCCGAACAAGGTCAACTATTTCTTACGTCACGTCATCATAGGAATAGCTATATATGCAGGCCCGCGGAACCTACCCAATCATTCTCTCTCTTACCCTACCACTGGTAACAAACTCCAGGAGAAAGATTTAGAATACATCGTTTGAGTGAAACAAAGCAAAATGAATTCCAGGCCGATCATTGCATTGACTTTGGGAACCATTTTACTGGCTTCCGTATCTCCTCTACCAAGCCACCGACTAAACTCTGATTCGGCGCCTAACCTGTGGCCAGACAACGATGGAGGTTCACTACCAGTCAGTTCATCACCTGTAGCCACTACACCTGGACGACCATCCATACCTGTGGACCTTCAGAACTCTGCCCAGCCTGACATCGTCAACGGTACGGACGTCACCATAGAGTTTACCACCAGTAACTTTATCTTCTGTACCACCAACATCACCACCAGCAACACCACTCCTCTATATCACTACCAGGTGAGCCATCAGGTTTTGGTACATATATAAAGCTATATTTATAAGTAAGACTAATATTATCTTGCTATGATGATGATGAATGTTAAGTATATAGTATAAATATTCATATCTCTGCAACAATAAAGGAAATTAATTCACTTATCATTAGTAACTCAAATGCCTTGAAAAGTAGCAATATGTTCACATAATACAGTCAATCTTCGGGCAAGTATTTTATACTTTATGATCCTGTTTTTCCTTAATATTTTGTTCATATATATTTGTTCCACAGATGGAGTGGTGGACGGGTAATGATAAAATTGTTGGTTGGACGTCAGACGAGCGGAGGTTCACAGTGGGTTCCGGCATCCACGTCCCTCACCTGTACCTCGTCTTCACCCGCTTCAGTAGCGACCTTGCGGCCACCTACGACTGTGTCCTCCTGTATCAGGGGCAGGAGGTGGGCCGGGCCTCAGTCACCGTCACCTGAAGGAGTGGCTGACGGAGGAGTGACGGAGTTTCACTATTCAAGTTTTTTTTTACTATTTCACGAGGAGAAAGAAAGGTCGACTAGGTGTCTGTCACAGTCACCGGAAGGAGCGGCTGATCGGAGAACGACAAATCTTGTTTAATTTGTCAATTTGAAAATATTGACTATTGCAGTAGCTGATATAAAAATGACGAAAAATGTACTTGTCAGTTACGATTATTGTTGCTTGACCATGCTGTACACTATAACAATAAGATGTAGTTGAACATGTGCTAGATATTTTGTATGCCTATGATTGGCAGCAATAAATCGATTTTTTATTATCAGTGTTTTGAATCTTCCTTTACCTAGCTATATACATCTAAGTTATTTTATAATGAAGCTACAATTGTCATTAAAGCCTAAAATCATTACATAAAACAAATATTATAATGACAATGCATCAGAGAAGGTTAATATACAAACTATCTACATCGGGATGAACTATTAACACCTTGAGGATTATGACGTATTTTGACAGTTTATTCTGGCTATCATTAGACGATTTTATACAGCTTAAGGGGGGATGGTTCACTTTTGGGGCGATTTTTGCATGTATTCATTATTTTTCTAGTTTCCTCCCTAGACCTCCATTAAATTTAAAAAAAAACATCCATTAGATCCCCCCTTCTAGATTAATTTCTTTCAACATTACAGGCTCAGTATCGTTCGCCAGGGAAAAAATCGACAACTAAATAGCACGAAAGGTCTAAATATTGACGAAGAAATGGGCCGAAAGGTCTTAAAATCGACTAACTAATAAGGCAAACATCTTAACATCTGAAACCTAATGGGGCTAAACATGAGGGAGAAAGTGGTCCAGAAAACCGCCCCCCCCCCCCCCCTTAAGAAGGATCTGTGGGAATTAAAAAGGTTAAAGACTGTCTCAATTAACCTTCTGACACATATATATATACCCTTCTGACACAATTAACCTTCTGACACAATTAACCTTCTACACAATGAACCTTCTGACACAATTAACCTTCTATGCAATTTACCTTCTGACACAATTAACCTTCTGACACAATTAACCTTCTGACACAATTCACCTTCTGACACATATAACCTTCCTCATCTGAATACAATCGTCTAATAATAACCAAACATTAGGACAAAAAATGCGTCCTCGGATCTTCTACCTCCTTGCTATCACAACACTGCCTTAAGGGAGCTCACCTCGCTTTTTTTTTTATCTTTCTCTCCCTCTCTCTTTGGCTTGTATCCATTCGGCCCCATTTAGCCTACTGTTTTAAGACGTTTACCCGCATCCAGGTGGCAATATTTTCCTGGCGAGTGGTAGCGAGCCAGAATATATATATTTTTGTTTTGACAGCAAGCTAAATTTGTACATTTTTCGATAGAAACATGTCTCCGGCGAAGCCGGATTTTTCCATACAATGCTGGCTCGCTATCGCTCGTCAGGAAGAAATCGACACCTGGATGGGGATAAACATTTTAAAACAGTTTGCTGAATGGGGCCGAATGGATACAAGCCAGGGAAAGAGAGAAAAGGAGATAAAGATAAAAACAAGCCGGTGAGCCCCCTTAATATATGTCACTGTGTTGAATATTCCAACCCTTAATTTGACTCTGCCACTCTTTCAACTTTGGTGGAGAGACTTGTTAAAAGCAGCTTTGCCTTTTGTATCCCTTATGCACACAGACAAAACAAAGTGACAGAAGTATAACTGACTCTCAAAAGTCAGAGGAGAAATGCACCTGATCTTCATTATATGTCATGATAAAGGTAGCTGATAAAAGATCCACTGACTAATTGGATCATGAAACATTAAGGGGAGATTTCCACTTGAGGGATTTTTTTCTTGACCCCTTTCTCCCTCATGGTTAGCCCCATTGCTTTTGAGATTTTAAGACGTTTGCCCCATTAGTTTGGCGATTTTAAGAACTTTTGCCCCATTTCTGTCAATTTTGAGATTTTTCGTGCCATTTAGGTGTCGATTTTTTCCTGGCGAGCGATAGCGAGCCTGTAATTGAAGAGGAAACGGCCTTCGGCCGGGACATTTTTCTACCGAAAAATGTACAAATTTATCTTGAAAGGGGGTCAAGGGGGTGTAATTTCAAGTTTGATGGAAATCTAGGAAACGCACTAAAAACCTCCCCTTAACACAACAATAATAAACGCGATAATTCACTACCAAGTAATGCAAATACTCTTTAATGTACAGTTGTCCACACACGTTCTGTTCTCGTCTTGATTTTTATGTTTTTTGTATGGAAATATAGATAGTGTGATGGCATCCTTAAGGTAGTTTCTTACTAAACAGTTGATTTATAACACTAATTAACCACTAAATAACAAACCACTCTCGTATTTTAATCGTACTATATATATTTCTATGAGCAAAATCGGGAGGGGAACCAAACTTGTGTGGGCAACTGTACCTTACGTAACATGTAGCACCATGAGAAAACACATGAATATTTTTAAAAATGTAATTGATTGCAAGCATTTTCAATCATAATAATACATTTATTTCAACAACATTGGACATAACTTTGCTATTCAGTTTGTATAATGTAAAAATGGTTTATGAATTTGCGCAATAGATGTGAATTAACCCGGCAAGCGCGATAGGCCTCACGGAAGGCTTCCTATAGGGAACGCGATAGGCCTCACGGAAGCAGGACCATAAAAAAAGCTTTCCAAAAAAAAAAAGGGCCTATCAAAAAAAAAAAATTTGTCTCTAGGTGAGATAATTCCCCTCCAGTACTCATCCATGTAAATCTCACCCACCCCCCTCCCCTCCTTCCCCACCTTATTCCCCCCTCCCTCCCCTCCTCAATTATCACCTATTTTCCCTCTTATTATCATCATTTATCGGTTATTTTTCTCTCCCGCGATAATGTAGCACAAGTGGGTTGCAGAAAAGATCGATATGTAACACCCTGACACCAGCCCACACCGCCCCGCTTGTCTCAGTTACCTCACAGACAGCGAGAGAGGAGGGTTGACTGTAGCTCTCTCTCGCCTGACATTACGACCGGGTGGCCAATATCTTCGTTTTTCACCACCCAAATGCTTTTCCCACTTATTTTAGCACTCTTGAAGGTTCATATATACATCATATATGTAAAATAAAAGCATACCGAAAACAAATAATGGTCTATATTGTAAATATAACGAATTCTGTCAGAATCCAAGGCTAGAAATACACAAATAACTACCCTAACTCCTAGGGCTATTTAGCGCTTAACAGGTTAATGACTTTTACTTCCACATACGTACCGGAATAATGAAAATCACAAAAAAAAAAAAAAATAAATAAAAAAAAAATATATATATATATATATATCGTAGTACCAGCACCCCACTCAGTACATCTTATGAATGAACCATCCACCTACTTACTGTCTTGGTCAACCTGTTTAACTCGCAGTCTCAGAATCTTATGTAGCCTTTATAAAAGCTTAAAACCTAATATATATATATAACACATCTGCAATATATAACATGGAAAAGGGATAAATCAAGAAATGTATAAGCGATACTGTTTCCTACAGCAATAATTGCATAACTGTAATTTCTGTGACTTTGTGAAAGTTGAATGTACAGTTGTCCACATCAATTTGTATACAATCCATGTTTTTTTGTATGGAAAAAATAGTACAATATTTATTCTTATGCTATAATTAAATAATATGAGCAATTAACGGTTTTATAGGATAATATTCTTGTAAGTCAATTACAATATGTTTCCTTCCACACATATAATCATGGCGTGGGTACAATCGCGCTATTAAGTGATATCTTGGCACCAAGTATGTTTTGATCAATAATTGGTATCAGCAATATCTAAGCTTCATTTTTTCATATCGAGTGAAATATACAAACATATTCCTACACTTATCCACCCTATTCAACATCTGACAGACATTAATACAGCACAGAGCAAGCCAAACGTAATGACAGCTGTGACATGACTTATTAGGGCGACGTACACACTAATGTGGCTAACTGTACATCTCATGAATGAAAGTGTCTGATGTCTGCCCGGGACATAATCAAGTCGGCATATCTATCGTACTGTCTTATCTTCTTTATCAGTAAAGGGTCATATTATTGTTGAACTTACGACGAAAGGGAAAGTTGTGATGTTTTGAGTGATATCTATGACGAACATTAAATAATGGAGATAATGTAAATTACAGACTTGCTTCCGCTCGCTAGGCAATAATCGACACCTAAGTGGCACGAACGGTCTTAAAATCGACATACATGGGGCTAAATGTCTTAAAATCCCCAAACTAATGGGGCGAACGTTATAAAATGTCAACACTAATCGGGTTAAACATGAGGGAGATATGGGTCCAGAGAAAAATAATAAACCCGTAAGTCATGCACGTAATAAGGAGAACACATAGAAATAACAAACAAGCATATACGGTATTGTACTATTTCCTTTCCTGCCATATACGGTATTGTACTATTTCCTTTCCTGCCATATACGGTATTGTACTATTTCCTTTCCTGCCATATACGGTATTGTACTATTTCCTTTCCTGCCATATACGGTATTGTACTATTTCCTTTTCTGCCATATACGGTATTGTACTATTTCCTTTCCTGCCATATACGGTATTGTACTATTTCCTTTCCTGCCATATACGGTATTGTACTATTTCCTTTCCTGCCATATACGGTATTGTACTATTTCCTTTCCTGCCATTTAGGTGTCGATTTTTTCCTGGCGAGCGATAACGAGCATGAAAATGTATGAGGAACCGGCCTTCGGCCGGTAAATTTTTCTGCCGAAAAATTTACAAATTATCTTGAAGGGCGATCTAGGGGGTGTTTTTCTAAGTTTGATGGAGGTCTAGCGAGGACATTAAGAAATAAAGGAATACATGAATTAATAGACCAAAAAAACGGCTTATCTCCCCTTAAGACATTATAAACTTGACAATAAGAGGATTATAAATACAGTCATCCCCTTCATTAATGCCAGTACACATCTACACAATATATATATATTCCTAATATCTGTCCACTTTGATAAACTACACAGCGCGATAGAGCATCATACCAATTCCATAAATAGCGAATTATCCGCCTCCATATTCTTCTTGTAAAAAACAACAACAACAATATTTATCCTAAATTGTCTTCCTCATTAAACTTCACAAAAAAAAAAAAAAAATATATATATATACCGTATATATACAGTATATATATATATATATAAACCAACTATTCAACGTAGCATAATTCAAGTAAACATGGAAATAACAAACAAGTATATACGGTACTGTTCTATTTCCTGCACCTGTTCCGTTCCTCTCTGAATAGTATTTATGAAAGTATATAATAGTGTGCAGTAATTAATCCACCTTCTTATGCAACTGTTAAGGGGGGTCACAGGTTTTTTTTCTCTCCTTTTCTCTCTTTCTCTGGCTTGTATCTATTCGGCCCCATTCAGCCTACTGTTTTAAGATGTTTACTCCCATCCAGTTGCCGATTTTTTCCTGGTGAGCGGTAGCCAGCCAGCATATTTGTTTTACATTTTTTGACATCAGGCTAAATTTGTACATTTATCGATAGAAAAATGTCTCCGGCGAAGCCAGATTTCTCCATACAATGCTGGTTCGCTATCGCTCACCAGGAAGAAATTGACACCTGGATGGGGATAAACGTCTTACAACAGTAGGCTGAATGGGGCCGAATGGATACAAGCCAGAGAAAGAGAGAAAAAGAGAGAAAGATAAAAAAAAAAAACTGTCATCCCCTTAAATAAGGTACTACACTCTAAAATCAATTATACTATTTTTACTTTCATAAATATAATCTCGGAGAGGAATGGAACTTGTGGAGGGAACTGTGCATAGTAATATCGTTAACCCCTTCTGTACCGGCCATGTCTTTTTCTTATTTCATTCTAGCTATATTTAGACGATTTTGTGCAGCTTAAGAAGGATCTGTGGTAGTTAAAAAAAAAGAGTTGATAAAGATAGTTCGAAGCCTGTTAATTGCTGGAGACCCTTCTTAAAGTGAATAAAGTCGTCATATTATTAGCCAGTAAAGGCAGAACTGGTACTGAACGGGTTATAGTCTATTCGCTGTCAGTAGGCAAGACATCATGACTTATATCCTCTGTAACTTAAAAAGGGCTGAAGCAAATTGGCTGTAAATTTCCACATCTATTCCTTGACTGACTCTTTCCAATTGGTAGAACTATTAGCTCGATTACTCTAGTTGTTTTTGAGTTACAGAGGTTAGAGGCCATGATATCTCGCCTACTTACAGCGAATAGACTATAGTTAGCTTGTACCCTTTTCATTACACTCCACAACAAGCGGGAGTAAAATACCAAGTTTCCACAGCAAATCCTCGTCTCTCGGGCACAATAAACTCAGTCGGGCTTTTACGCTCGGCTGCAGGAAAAGTTTGACTGAACACTTGAAGGAGACGAAAGAGGCGGACACAGAGGAAGGTGGAAGGGGTCGCCAGGTCAGAGTATTGTGAGAACTAAAGGACTTTGGGTCTCTTAAGGGAGCCCACCTTGCTTTTTTTTCTCTTTCTCTCCCTCTCTCTTTGGCTTTTATCTATTCGGCCCCATTCAGCCTACTGTTTTGAGGCGTTTACCCCCATCCAGGTGTCAATATTTTCCTGGCGAGTGGTAGCGAGCCTGCATATACATATTTTTGTTTTGACAGCAAGCTAAATTTGTAAAAAAATGTATAGAAAAATGTCTCCGGCGAAGCCGGATTTCTCCATACAATGCTGGCTCGCTATCGCTCGCCAGGAAGAAATCGACACCTGGATGGAGATAAACGTTTTAAAACAGTTGGCTGAATGGGGCCGAATGGATACAAGCCATGGAAAGAGAGAAAAGGAGAGAGAGACAAAAAAAGCCGGTGACCCCCTTAATGTTTTTTGGAACCCACCTTCTCAGCCAAACGCAATTACACAAACACACACACTATACAGTATATATATATATATATATATATATATATGCTGATGATATAGGGCATACAAGCTTCCATAGCAGAAGGGTAAGGAGGATAAGGACGCTTGGAAACATCTTTTATAGTATATTGATTTTCAAATTAACGGCTAACCTATTGCAGTCATCAGAAAAAAAAAGAAACACCAATATTCCTATTAAATAAAACCTACCTATAGACATTTAATAATAATGTGACCAGGAATGTAAATAATTATATTTTAATTATATTGATGACTCAGAATTATACATGTAATAAAATTCAGATTAATTCCAAAATTACTACACAATTATTTAACAGAAAACCTGCAGCAGTTACACAATTACAGCAAAAAGAACAACCAGAACAACATTGTGCTAAACTTCTTAGATATCACAAACTAAGAATAATAATGACTTATTCGAAATCTCTACATTGACTAAATACGTACACAAAACGTAAAATGTCATATGAATACTCTAAATTGATATAAAATCACTGTAATTATCAACCTAACAATAATATTTGTGCTAAATATCTTACATACCGTACACTAACTTAAGGAGTCAATGTCGGTCCTCCTTAGTTTTAGTTTACGGGAGGCAAGATATACAGCACAAATAGTAATGCTTGGTTAATAATTACAATGTGTTTCTATATATTTACTGTAGAGTATTAATATATAATTCTATATTTTGTGTACAGTCGTGCTAATAAGTGATGTCTCGGCACCAAGTATGTTTTGATCAATAATTGGTATCAGCAATATCTAAGCTTCATTTCTTCATATCGAGTGAAATACACAAATATGTTCCTACACTTATGCTCATTTGAGCATAAATCCAAAGACGTAATCCTAACCCTTTACAATTCCTTAGTCCGCCCTCTTCTGGAATACTGCGTTCAATGCTGGTGCCCTTATTACCAAAAAGACATAAACAAACTAGAACGAGTTCAACGTAGAGTTACCAAAATGATACCTAGCCTAAAGAACAAACCATACGAAGAGCATCTTAGAAAATTAAATCTATTTCCTTTAACCCAGCGCAGATTAAGAGGTGACTTAATTCAAGTGTTCAAAATCATCAAAGGCATCGACAATATGAACTGTAGTAAGTACTTCACTATCGACCAATCTAATTACACGCGGGGAAACGGTTGCAAAATTATTGGTAAATCTTTTAACTCACACGAATCTAAGAATTTCTTCTTCAATCGAGTTGTCAACTTGTGGAATGGGCTTCCCCGAGACGTTATAGACTGCAGCACCGTTGATTCATTTAAATTCCGCCTAGACAAATATTTCGCATCAAACCCGCGACTGACTGCGTTTGTAAATGAATAACTTTATCCTCCCCTCAGTTACTAACCCATATGTCCCCTACTAACTTCCTAGTCCTGCCACGTTAGTGGCAGGGCAGTAGTTCCCTTTCCAATGTTCCCTTACCCACTCTAAACCACTGTTTGGACACTTGATCCTCAGTGTTTTGGAGGACAAGCAGCCTAGAAGGGTCACTAGATCTGTTGTTGCTTGATTTCCTTTGTACTCCTTTGTACTTACCCACCCTATTCAACATCTGACAGACACTAATAATGCACAGAGTATGCCAAACGTAGTGACAGCTGGGACAAGACTCATTAGCGCGACCGTACGTATTTAGTCTCCCATAACCCCAGCAATAGAGTGACATGATAAGATCGGCTCCGTCAACTGATAAACGATAATATCATGGTGTGCTAGGTCTTTATCTTGTCCCGTGCAAGCCTCAGCCAATGTCATTCATGATTTGTGTGTGTGGTGTAGTAGGGTGCCGGTAATGCCAGTGGAGGGGTCCTGTATAATCCATGTTTAATCCGGAGCAGTGAATGTAACGAGAGAAAGAGAGAGAGAGAGAGAGCGAGAGCGAGAGAGAGAGAGAGAGAGATTGAGTGTGAGTGTGATTCAGTGAGAGTGAGTGGGTGTGAGAGTGAATGAAACAAAGTTAAACATTTGCTTACCATAAAGTAATAAAAAAACAGAATATAATAACATAAAGAATGTAATTACTTCAATGCAAATTCCATATGGTTTAACGTCAAATACAGTGTATTACATTTTTGTTTAGAGTAAATAATGTGTTTTGAACGAATGTGTAAGTTTTAGCACTCCTTTTCGGTTCTGTGTTATAAATGTGTAGGCCTATATGTATGTCATCTATATAACTAACACTGTCAAACTGCGTAACTTTGCTTTATAAAGATAGTACGTAGCACATACACACACAAACCTCTCTCTCTCTGTCTGCCTTTTTTTTTCTCTCTCTGTGTATATATATATATAAATATATCAAGTATATCCCACAAATACACGTGAGCTAATACATGTTTAAATACCCACAGCCGGGATTGAACCTCCAACATTCAGAACGAGTGTCCAAGCTTGGACATTCGTTTTGAATGTTGGAGGTTCGATCCTGGCTGCGGGTATATAAACATATATATATATATATATATATATATATATATATATATATATATATATATCTATATATATATATATATATATATATATATAGAGAGAGAGAGAGAGAGAGAAAGGGAGAGAGCGAGAGATAACAGTATGTACATATGACAATTACATATTTTATTAAACTATTATCAGATGATTAAAATAATCTTGGATAAATTTGTGGAAGCTTAAAGGACAAACTACCTGAAAACTATTTGTTTTAATTATTCTTGCTATCCCAGAACAATGTCAAAGTAAAGTACTGCAGTTCTCCAAGTATAATGGATGAGCCACACAACACACTTCTGTACACAATCTGTTATCTCTGCGCGCCAGTGAGTGCGAAACTAACCTAGGGAATTACACTATGCTTGGGACATGTCAAGTACCGGGTCTTCCTTCACTGCCTACAGCATACCTGACACGATCAGGTCATACCTCCAGCCCGAACAAGGTCAACTATTTCTTACGTCACGTCATCATAGGAATAGCTATATATGCAGGCCCGCGGAACCTACCCAATCATTCTCTCTCTTACCCTACCACTGGTAACAAACTCCAGGAGAAAGATTTAGAATACATCGTTTGAGTGAAACAAAGCAAAATGAATTCCAGGCCGATCATTGCATTGACTTTGGGAACCATTTTACTGGCTTCCGTATCTCCTCTACCAAGCCACCGACTAAACTCTGATTCGGCGCCTAACCTGTGGCCAGACAACGATGGAGGTTCACTACCAGTCAGTTCATCACCTGTAGCCACTACACCTGGACGACCATCCATACCTGTGGACCTTCAGAACTCTGCCCAGCCTGACAACGTCAACGGTACGGACGTCACCATAGAGTTTACCACCAGTAACTTTATCTTCTGTACCACCAACATTACCACCAGCAACACCACTCCTCTATATCACTACCAGGTGAGCCATCAGGTTTTGGTACATATATAAAGCAATATTTATAAGTAAGACTAATATTATCTTGCTATGATGATGAAGAATGTTAAGTATATAGTATAAATATTCATATCTCTGCAACAATAAAGGAAATTAATTCACTTATCATTAGTACCTCAAATGCCTTGATAAGTAGCAATATGTTCACATAAGACAGTCAATCTTCGGGCAAGTATTTTATACTTTATGATCCTGTTTTTCCTTAATATTTTGTTCATATATATTTGTTCCACAAATGGAGTGGTGGACGGGTAATGATAAAATTGTTGGTTGGACGTCAGACGAGCGGAGGTTCACAGTGGGTTCCGGCATCCACGTCCCTCACCTGTACCTCGTCTTCACCCGCTTCAGTAGCGACCTTGCGGCCACCTACGACTGTGTCCTCCTGTATCAGGGGCAGGAGGTGGGCCGGGCCTCAGTCACCGTCACCTGAAGGAGTGGCTGACGGAGGAGTGACGGAGTTTCACTATTCAATTTTTTTTTGACTACTTCACGTGGAGAAAGAAAGGTCGACTAGGTGTCTGTCACAGTCACCGGAAGGAGCGGCTGATCGGAGAACGACAAATCTTGTTTAATTTGTCAATTTGAAAATATTGACTATTGCAGTAGCTGATATAAAAATGACGAAAAATGTACTTGTCAGTTACGATTATTGTTGCTTGACCATGCTGTACACTATAACAATAAGATGTAGTTGAACATGTGCTAGATATTTTGTATGCCTATGATTGGCAGCAATAAATCGATTTTTTATTATCAGTGTTTTGAATCTTCCTTTACCTAGCTATATACATCTAAGTTATTTTATAATGAAGCTACAATTGTCATTAAAGCCTAAAATCATTACATAAAAAAAATATTATAATGACAATGCATCAGAGAAGGTTAATATACAAACTATCTACATCGGGATGAACTATTAACACCTTGAGGATTATGACGTATTTTGACAGTTTATTCTGGCTATCATTAGACGATTTTATACAGCTTAAGGGGGGATGGTTCACTTTTGGGGCGATTTTTGCATGTATTCATTATTTTTCTAGTTTCCTCCCTAGACCTCCATTAAATTTAAAAAAAAAACATCCATTAGATCCCCCCTTCTAGATTAATTTCTTTCAACATTACAGGCTCAGTATCGTTCGCCAGGGAAAAAATCGACAACTAAATAGCACGAAAGGTCTAAATATTGACGAAGAAATGGGCCGAAAGGTCTTAAAATCGACTAACTAATAAGGCAAACATCTTAACATCTGAAAACAAATGGGGCTAAACATGAGGGAGAAAGTGGTCCAGAAACCCCCCCCCCCCCCCGCCTTAAGAAAGATCTGTGGGAATTAAAAAGGGTAAAGACTGTCTCCATTAACCTTCTGACACAATTAACCTTCTGACACAATTAACCTTCTGACACAATTAACCTTCTGACACAATTAACCTTCTGACACAATTCACCTTCTGACACAATTAACCTTCTGACACAATTCACCTTCTGACACAATTAACCTTCTGACACAATTCACCTTCTGACACAATTCACCTTCTGACACATATAACCTTCCTCATCTGAATACAATCGTCTAATAATAACCAAACATTAGGACAAAAATGCGTCCTCGGATCTTCTACCTCCTTGCTATCACAACACTGCCTTAAGGGAGCTCACCTCGCTTTTTTTTTTTATCTTTCTCTCCCTCTCTCTTTGGCTTGTATCCATTCGGCCCCATTTAGCCTACTGTTTTAAGACGTGACAGCAAGCTAAATTTGTACATATTTCGATAGAAACATGTCTCCGGCGAAGCCGGATTTCTCCATACAATGCTGGCTCGCTATCGCTCGCCAGGAAGAAATCGACACCTGGATGGGGGTAAACATTTTAAAACAGTTTGCTGAATGGGGGCCGAATGGATACAAGCCAGGGAAAGAGAGAAAAGGAGATAAAGATAAAAACAAGCCGGTGAGCCCCCTTAATGTGTGTCACTGTGTTGAATATTCCAACCCTTAATTTGACTCTGCCACTCTTTCAACTTCGGTGGAGAGACTTGTTAAAAGCAGCTTTGCCTTTTGTATCCCTTATGCGCACAGACAAAAAAAAGTGACAGAAGTATAACTGACTCTCAAAAGTCAGAGGAGAAATGCACCTGATCTTCATTATATGTCATGATAAAGGTAGCTGATAAACGATCCACTGACTAATTGGATCATGAAACATTAAGGGGAGATTTCCACTTGAGGGATTTTTTTCTTGACCCCTTTCTCCCTCGTGGTTAGCCCCATTGCTTTTGAGATTTTAAGACGTTTGCCCCATTAGTTTGGCGATTTTAAGAACTTTTGCCCCATTTCTGTCAATTTTGAGATTTTTCGTGCCATTTAGGTGTCGATTTTTTCCTGGCGAGCGATAGCGAGCCTGTAATTGAAGAGGAAACGGCCTTCGGCCGGGACATTTTTCTACCGAAAAATGTACAAATTTATCTTGAAAGGGGGTCAAGGGGGTGTAATTTCAAGTTTGATGGAAATCTAGGAAACACACTAAAAACCTCCCCTTAACCCTCCAGCCCCGGGGGCTATAGCTTATGACTGTACTCCTGTACCGGGGGTTTTGAGGATTTTTTACCTATGTTAACTACTCTGTAAATGAATGAATATTGCATGTAATGTTGTGAATAAAAAAAAATAATGTTCCACAAACCTTCCTCTGTCGAATGGCGTTTAGTAGAGGTCTCTAGCCCCTCTGGTTGCATAATGGTGAGCGCGGGAAGACGAGTGCTTTTTTATGCGGGAATTTCCTCACGCGTCCGAAAGCGTCGGCCCGCCCTGGCTACGACGCACCTAGCCGCTCGCCGCTCGCCGCGCCAAAGTATTTATCTCCCTTAGACGATTTTAGTGTTTGATATTGAGAATGTGATGTTTATTTGATATTTTCTAGTTATTTTGAGGCCAATTATATAAAATATGTTTATTAGGGTATCAATTTCACTGATATTGGTAATTTTCACTCGATACCGTACATTTTATTAGTAATTGAGGTAGGTTATTGTTGTATTAGGCACTGATTATTCGTTATCACAGGTGTTTATTATACTTTGGCCATCAAATCTTAGGTCTTGTGTCACTTTCACTTTGACAAATATGCTTTAGAGAGTGTCACTGTCACTGATAATGCTCATTTTCACTCGATACCGTACATTTTATTAGTAATTGAGGTAGGTTATTGTTGTATTAGGCACTGATTATTCGTTATCACAGGTGTTTATTATACTTTGGCCATCAAATCTTAGGTCTTGTGTCACTTTCACTTTGACAAATATGCTTTAGAGAGTGTCACTGTCACTGATAATGCTCATTTTCACTCGATACCGTACATTTTATTAGTAATTGAGGTAGGTTATTGTTGTATTAGGCACTGATTATTCATTATCACAGGTGTTTATTATACTTTGGCCATCAAATCTTAGGTCTTGTGTCACTTTCACTTAGTTATATGATTTGTAAACGTTTTATATACAATTTATTGTGTCTTTTTTCACTGATTTATATATTTCTATAGGTTCTAATCATATGAATGTCACTTGGTATATACATATGTGTCACTTTCACATATTATTATGGTGGAATTGTATTTGTATCAATTTTCTCATAATACTTGACTTTTTTATTATAATACATTGGTTTTCTTCCACTTTTTGCCTATATATAATTATAGTGTACATATTGTCATTTTATTTGGCAATTTCAGTATGATTATTAGAACTCCTGCTTGGTGTGGTAAGCAGCGAAGCACCCTACAGCACAGAGTGCCACCTTGCACTCCACACACTCCGTGGTTGACTTTTTACCTGGGTGCGGCCTCACCCTGCTGTGGTAGCAGACATGGCACCGCTTCTGATTTGTTCTTCCTGCTGCATTCTGAGGAAAGAAACCAAGCTGGTGCCTAAGCAGGTATGGAGCAGACTGCAAGCGGTCGATAACGGCGGGCCCAGGATGTGCCACTGCCCTCTGTGGCGTAGCATACTTCTCCAGGAGCCCCGTCAACACCTGCTTTTGGAACCTCCGCAGGCTATTGAACTTCAGGGGTGGGTTCTCATTCCGAAGCCTGTATATATTATAGGCATTCAGAATTGACATGTCCACCATATGCAGAAAGAACTTTTTGTACCATCTGCACGAGGTACGCAGGCAGTCAATGAAGCCTATCTGCATGTCGGACTTGTCCACCAGCCTCATGTTGACATTGTAGTCCAGGACAGTATCGGGCTTGGTCACCCTGGCCTGGGTGCGGCGATCCACCTTGCCAGTCTCCACCATTTCCCCCTTGTGGATGGTGGTCAGGAGGTTGACCTTCCGCTGGTCGTGCCAGTGGATAGCCAGAATGGGCCCCGACTTCTTCCTGAAGACATCACCTTTTTTGGTCTTTGCAGGGAAAGTTGGCATGCCCTTCCTTTTCCCTCGTACTGTGCCTACAGTCCCTGTCTTGCGCTCATGCAGGTACTGTGAGAGAGTGGGGGACGTGTAATAGTTGTCCGTGTAGAGGACGTGATTCTTATGGAAGTAGCGGTCCATCATGGCTTGCACCACTGCTCCGCCAAATCCAATGAGGGGGTCCACAAGCACGTCCCCTTCCTTCCCGCTGTACACCAGGAAGTCCAGGACATAGCCAGTTGTGCAGTCGCACAGCACAAAGAATTTTATGCCAAACGATGTCTTTTGGAGGGGATGTACTGCCGGAAGCTGAGTTTTCCCCGGAACAGCACAAGAGACTCGTCAATGACGACCTTGCGGAAGGGCTTGAAGTAGGAGGTGAAGCGGTCTCGCATCATCTCATACAACGTCCTAATCTTCCACAGCTTGTCTGGGCGGTGGACGTCGGTGTTGGTGACAAGATGGAGCGCTGCGAGGATATCAAGGTACCGGTCGCGAGCCATATATTTCCCGAAGGCAGGGGTTGAAATCAGATCATTGGTGATCCAATAGTCAGGCAACCTATGCTTCCTGACATGAGGCATTAGCATGGTGAGTGCCAGGAACACCATGAATTCTTGAGGAGTCACTGGGGTCCACTTCCTCATATGGCCCTTGGTCACCTTGCCCAAAAAGTGTACCTGGAATTGGTGCTGCTTGTTTGTCTCTTTGACAACATAGCCTACCACCTCCTCATCAAAGAATGCCTCAAATAGTTCGTGTGGTGGAGCATTGGGGCCTGCAGGAAAATTGGGGGTAATGCCTGAACCCTCCAGTGCCTCATCAAAAGCTGGCACATCAGGGTTGTATCCATCCCCATCAACTACGTCTTGCCATTGAAAAACGTAGAATGGGTCTTGTCTACGCTGACGAGGAGCTCCAACTGGTAGCCCAGTACGCCCACGGCCAACTCGGGAGGCGCGCGCCCTAGGGCGGCGGCGAGGGCGTCGGTCAGGGCGGCGGCCAGGGCGGCGGGCAGAAAGACGGGCAGCACGAAGCCGGGCCAAGCGGGTGGGTCGAGGGTCGTCGATGTCCATATAGTCATCGTCATCGTCAGAGTGGTCATCTTGCCCTGACGGTGGACCTATGTAATCATGGCCAGAGTCTTCAGAGCGGTGCCCTTCATCATCAGTGGCCCCCACATAATCTGGCGGGGAACCAGTGATGCGTGGGCGGCGTGCGGGTGGGCGAGGTGGGGAAGGAGTGACAGGTGAGGCTGTGTCCTCCAGAGGTCCCGGGCTCCTTGGCCTGCGACGAGTCACAGAAAGCAATGATTCAGTTTCACTAGGCCCAGGTATTGGTGATGCGACCTCAAATACTTCTGCAGGAAGACATGTTGAAGGCGGGAGAGGTGGGGAGGACCGTGGGGAAAGTTGCGGGGACGTATGGCTGGGGCCGGCAGGGGTGGACGCCGCCGCGGGAGCCTCAAACAAAACTCTCTTACTTTTCTTCATTTTCTTGGTATATTTTCTACCTTTCCCCTTTTCGGCAGCAGTATGTCTCCTGTCGGGGGACCTAGGAGGCAAATAGGCCGAAAGTGGGGGGTCCTCAACCCTTGGCAATGGTGGGGGTGGTGGGGAAGAATGCGGGGCATCCGGGTCATCTTGGGTGGCGTGGGTAGATAAGGGAGACAATGGCGGTCGAGAAGGGTCACCACGCTGACCCTCACTCACAGCCTCATCCTCACCAACTATTTTAGCTTGTTCCCTAGCTGCCGCGGCCGCCTTTTCAAGTATTTTTAACTTGTAGAAATGGAGCTTGAAAGGCGATTTACCTGGGGAAGGGCTTGGAGTCGTGTCACTTATGCGAAATTTTGTTTGTGACCTTGAACTCTCCCACTCACTCACTCTCGCAAGTTCACTTTCTTTAGGTAAACCAGCTTCCTCAACAACTGGTACATCACCTTCATCACTCTCATCACTCTCAAATTCTTTCGCAAATCCCAGGAATTGTTCTTTATCACTCTCATGGCCATAATCACTCGACTTATAATTACTCGAGTGGTCACTCACTTCTTCATCAATCTTATGCTTGGCATCAGCTTTCTCATAAAGTCTCAAAGTCGTCTCAATACCTCCGGGAGATAACACATTTAGGCGATGGCGTCGGGGTAAGGCACGACGCACTATCAAGGGCGTCGTAGGAAGCACGATGTCGGACACGGCGGAATCACTATTTGGTGTACTGTCCATGATGGCGTCGGGGTAGATACTGTTGTTGTGGCGTCGTTGACGCCGGGTGGCGCCACCTACCGCCCAATCATCACAAAATGTGCGCGCGGCTTTCGAAAATTAAGCACGAAAGCAAGGGGCGTACATGAGGCCATCCGGGTTGCGCGGGCCGAGTATGTTATGGGCGTATATGAGGTCATCCGGGTTGGAGGGGTTAACACAACAATAATAAACGCGATAATTCACTACCAAGTAATGCAAATACTCTTTAATGTACAGTTGTCCACACACGTTCTGTTCTCGTCTTGATTTTTATGTTTTTTGTATGGAAATATAGATTGTGTGATGGAATCCTTAAGGTAGTTTCTTACTAAACAGTTGATTTATAACACTAATTAACCACTAAATAACAAACCACTCTCGTATTTTAATCGTACTATATATATTTCTATGAGCAAAATCGGGAGGGGAACCAAACTTGTGTGGGCAACTGTACCTTATGTAACATGTAGCACCATGAGAAAACACATGCATATATTTAAAAATGTAATTGATTGCAAGCATTTTTAATCATAATAATACATTTATTTCAACAACATTGGACATAACTTTGCTATTCAGTTTGTATAATGTAAAAATGGTTTATGAATTTGCGCAATAGATGTGAATTAATGACTTTTACTTCCACATACGTACCGGAATAATGAAAATTACAAAAAAAAAAAAAAAAAAAAAAAAAAAAAAAAAATTATATATATATATATATATATATATATACCCCCTGGGGTTTAGGGGAATATAATATGCCCCACGTGCCTTCTGCGTGTCGTAAGAGGCGACTAAAGAGGTTGGGTCGGTGGGCTTGCGACCCCCACCCGGAAAAAATATCTAAGCAAAAAAAACGAACGAACAGCCTCGGATGCGGACGGAACCAACGTTGACGAACCACGACCGACTAAGGACATGCCTTCGGACATTCTGAGAATGGCTACATGGAATGTTAGTGGCATGAATGATGGCACAAAAGAGAGAGAGGTTCTGGAAGTGTTAGTGAATGCCAGGCTGGATGTATGTGGAATGACAGAGACCAAATGGAAAGGTTCAGATGTGAGAGAGTGGGAGTGTGGAATGGGTGTGTGTGCTGGAGTGAGTGAAGGAACAGCGAGAGAAGGTGCATGTTTGTTTGTAAGTAGCAAATGGAAGGAATGTGTAAGAGAGTATGGGTCTGTGGGTTCAAGGATTGTGTGGGTGAGAATGAAAGTAGGAATACAAACGTGGGTGATTGTATGCGTGTATGCCCCGACAGAGGATATACTTGAAAGAAAGAAAGAGGAGTTCTGGATGAATGTGGAGGCGTGCCTGGAGAAGTTTGACAAGAACGAAAGAATATTTCTGATTGGGGATATGAATGGTAAGGTGGGTGATAGGAAAGTTGAGGGAGTGGTGGGAGGGTGGGGGTACCATCAGAGGTGAATGGGAATGGTAGTGCACTTGTGGACGTATGTGTGGGGAGGAGGCTGTGGATAGCCAACACCTTCTTCCGACACAGAATGATCCACAGGTACACGTGGAAACGGATGTTGACGATGAAGGATAAGACAGTGGTGGAACGAAAGTCATTGATTGATTATGTATGTGTGGATGAACGAATGAAGAAATCTGTGATGGATGCTAGGGTGTATAGGGGTATTGGAGGGGGTCTGTCTGATCATTATGTAGTGGTAGCTAAGGTTAGGATACAAAAGAAGTGGGTGAGGAGAGCGGGAGGGAGGCGAGAGGAGGGTGGAATGGTGAGGAGGGTGGAGAGGTTGCAGGAGGAGGAAGTCAGGGAGGAGTACAGGAGAGCAGTGGAAAGACGACTAGGTGGGTTCGACCTGGAAGTTATGGAGGAAGTGGAGGAGATGAGCAAGGTGTTTAAGGATGAGATATGTGCAGCATGTGAGGAGGTGTGTGGAGTGAGGAGAAGAGGGAGGGGAGTGAAAGGTACAGCATGGTGGACAGAAGAGGTAAGAATAGCTGTGGAAGAAAAAGAAGAAAGCATATAGAGAGTGGTTGGGTAGTAGAGGGAATGAAGATTCCGAGAGACAGAAACGAGCGAGGTACGTGGAGAGTAAGAGGGTGGTGAAGAGAGTAGTGAAGGAAAGTAAGAGAAGAGTAGATGAGGAATTTGGAAGGAATCTGAGTGTAAAATGGAGGGAGAGTAAGAAAACTGTTCTGGAAAGAAGTCAAGAAAGTTAGGGAAGGTAGCAAGGGAAACAGTAAGGGTGTGAAAGAATAAGAATGGGAGAATGCTAGCCCGAGAAGCAAGAGAGAGTCGAAAGATGGAGGGAGTACTTCAGTGAGTTGCTAAATGAAAGGAATGAAGAGCCAGCAAACATAGCTGGATATGGTATGGGAGGGAGAAGAAGAGAAGTAGTGGAGGAGGAGGTGGGGATCAGGAGGTCAGAAGTGTGGGAAGCCATGAAAAGAGTGAAGTTGGGGAAAGCACCAGGAACAGATGGAGTGTGTGGGGAAATGTTGAGGTATGGTGGTGAGATAGTGATAGAATGGGTATGGAAAATGTGCAAACTAGCATGGGAGAAGGGGAGTGCACCCGATGACTGGAAGACTGGCATAATAGTCCCCCTATATAAGGGCAAAGGGGAAAGAGGAGTGTGTGGTAACCACCGAGGAATATGTCTTCTAAGCGTAGTAGGGAAGGTATACAGTAGGGTAGTGATTGAGAGAGTGAGAGTGAGAACGGAGAAATGGATAGGCGACGAGCAGGGAGGCTTTAGGAAGGGAAGAGGATGTGTAGATCAGATTTTTACCCTGAATTGTGTTGTGGAGAAGTATCTGGAGAAGAAACAAAAGGTGTATGTTGCCTTTATGGACTTGGAGAAGGCCTATGACAGAGTGGATAGAGAAGGTTTGTGGAAAGTACTTAGAATATACGGAGTAGAGGGCAAGTTGCTGAAAGCAGTGAAGAGCATGTATGAGGGTGCAAAGGCGGCAGTACGTGTGGAGAGTGAGCAGAGCGAGTTCTTTGACCTGAATGTTGGTTTGAAACAGGGGTGTGTGATGTCCCCGTGGTTGTTTACTGTATATATGGATGGAGTTATGAAAGAAATACTATCAAGAGCAGTGGATGTTGGTGTATCGCTGAAAAGGGAGGGAATTGAGTGGAAGCTACCTATACTGCTGTTTGCGGATGATACAGTTCTGATGAGTGATAATGAATGGGAGTTGCAGGGTCTGGTAAATGAGTTTGGAACAGTGTGCGAAAAACGGAATTTGAAGGTAAATACGGGGAAGAGCAAGGTTATGGTCTTCGAAAGGGGTGAAGTCACAGAGTGTGAGGTGAAGCTGAACGGTCAGGACTATGGAGATCGTCAACTCTTTTAAGTATCTGGGCAGTGTGTTGAGTAAAGATGGGACTATGGATGAAGAGGTGCGGGAGAGGGTACAACAGGGGAAGAGGGTTGTAGGAACGCTAAAAGCAGTAACAAGAAATAGGGTGGTCAGTATGGAAGTGAAGAAGTCCTTGCATGACAGTGTGGTAATCCCGACACTGACTTACGGAAGCGAAGCATGGACGTTGATTGAGAGACTCAGACCAAGAGTGAGAGCAGTGGAAATGAATTACTTAAGGAGTGCGTGCGGAATTACATGGAGGGATAGACAGACTAATGAGGAAGTAAGAAGGAGGTGTGGTGTGGAGGTAGATGTGCTGGAAAGTGTGAAAAGGAACAACTTGAGATGGTTCGGCCATATGGAACGTATGGAAAGCGAGAGAATGACTAAGAGGGTGTACGAGAGCGAGGTGGAGGGACAGAGGGGGAGAGGTAGACCGAATATGAGGTGGAAGGATGGAGTGAGGAACTACATGAATGAAGGCGGTGCTGGTTGGGGGGAGGGGCGTCGACTGACTGGGGACAGAGGTGCATGGGGGCGGTTCGTTCGTGGCCACCCCTTCGGGGATCACGGCGTCAGGCAATAGATAGATAGATAGATATATATATATATATATATATATCGTAGTA
>JBAKBP010011406.1:47500-72510 GCA_037953745.1 Lithodes maja
TATTTATATATTTATATTTGATACCAATAAAACTATTCTTCTACCATGAGTGTTTTAAATCTGCCTCTAATTACTGTTTAATTGTAGTCCATTCTCTCATGTGAAGGCAATTATTTTGGTTTTCATATTGACGGTAATGAATATCTTATCATTTTCCAATCAAATATTTTTTTCTTTTTTTTGGTAACTGATATTTACTGTAATAGTACAGACAACTAATAACATTACTCACATACTTATGATACCTTGCTTTTGTAACACGCAAAACAATGTATTCTATTACAAATATTTAATACAAATCTAATGGCAAATTTAGGATAAATTGAATACTTTATATAGTCTATTTGTTTTCAGCTGACGTTAATTGAATGCCTTAGCTACTAATTTTTCTATTCTTAATAACAAACACTAAAGCCAGTATGTCTGTGTGCCAAATGTATGCTAGGTTTTCATAATCAACAACCAATATCGCCACAAGATATTCGTAATAGATGAGTAATGAACTTAGGGTCATGGCAATTTACCGTCAGCTGGAAACAAGCTTACTTTACTTTACTTTTCTTCAAGGGATGCATACAGTATATCCGATAGCAAAATTTCATCAAGACATCAGACATACTCTATAGGACAATACCCATAACTAACTAACTAACTATAAATAAATATATATATATACTGTATATACAGTATATATTTTTTTTCTATGTGAGTGAGGGAGACAAAAGGCAGAACTGCCTGTAGCGAGTGCCTCCTCCAGAGTTAAAAGAGTGACTGGGCCAAAATCAAGGGACGTTCGAGCCAAAATGCCTGGACACACGGAGTTTGAAGCAATTTAAGTCATAGGAAGAGGGAAAGACTGATTCTGGGAGAGAGTTCCAGAGCTCAGCGGTAGAATAGACCAAAGTCTGAGAATAATGTTTCACTCTTGGGTTGGAGAGTTGCACATAGTAGGGGTGGGATTGTGTTGGAAGACGGGTACTACTTACCCTACGTAGAGGAGGTGGTATACACTGGGAAAGCTCTGAAGAACACTGATTATTGTAGTAGCGATAGAGATGCAACATTGCGGTGAAGAGACAGAGATTTATGAGAGTTGGTGAGTGGACGGAAGTTAATGATACGAAAGGCCTTCCTTTCTACTTTGTCTAGGAGTGCGGTGTGAGAGGATCCTCCCCACACATGTGAACAATACTCAATACAAGGACGCACTGTGCCCCTGTACAAAGCCAAAAGCTGCGCAGGGGTAAAGAACCCCTTGAGGCGGTTGAGCACACCCACTTAGCAATACTGGTAATATGGTCCTTCCAAGTGAGAGTAGAAAAAAAGGAGACACCGAGAATATTGAGAGAAGCTGAAGGATTGATTTTTGTATTGTTGAAGAGTAATGGATAGTCCTCTGGAAGTTCCAAACGGGTAGTAAAATTAAGAAATTGGGTTTTTGAAGCATTAAAGGTAACAAGGTTTTCCCTGCCCCAATTGGAAATAGTAGTTAGATCAGAAGATAAATGTTGCATGGCTTCATTACGTTTGTTTTTGAGGGATTGCTGGTTGGGACTTAGATCAGAAGATAAATGATGCATGGCTTCATTACCTTTGTTTTTGAGGGATTGCTGGTTGGGACTTAGATCAGAAGATAAATGTTGCATGGCTTCATTACCTTTGTTTTTGAGGGATTGCTGGTCGGGACGTTCAGGAAAGCTAATTGAGTAGTGTAAGGTAGAGTCGTCTGCATATGAATGAATGGGACTGGAGGTACAGTTGAGAAGATAATTTTTGAAAATTAGAAAGAGAATGGGAGATAGGACAGAGCCCTGAGGAACACCGGAGTTGATAGGATGAAGAAGTGAGCGATGGCCGTCCACAACCGCAGCTATGGAACGGCCGGAAAGGAAATTAGAGACAAAGGCACAGATGGATGAATAGAAACCGAAGGAGGGTAGTTTAGAGATTAAAGATTTGTACCAGACTCTATCGAAGGCCTTCGATATGTCTAGTGTAATAGAAAAGGTCTCACCGAAGTTCCGAAAGGAGGATGACCAAGAGTTAGTAAGGTATGAAAGAAGATCAGCAGTAGAGCGACCCTTAAGGAAGCCATACTGGCGATCTGAGAGTAGATTATGAGAAGAGAAATGCTTAAGAAATTTGGATGCAAGAATAGTTTAAAAAACTTTAGAGATGCAAGAGATGAGAGCAATCGGACGATAGTTGGAGGGTTGAGAGCGGTCACCCTTCTTTGGGACAGGTTGAATGAGAGCAAACTTCCAGCATGAAGAGAAGACGTTAGAGGAGAGACAGAGACGTGCCATTTAAGTATCGATATTTTCCTGGCGAGCGGTAGCGAGCCTGTAATTTAAGAGGAAGCGTTCTTCGGCCAGGACATTTTCTACCAAAAAATGTACAAAATTATCTCTAAGGGGGATCTTGGGGGTACTTTTTAAAGTTTGATGGAGGTTTAGGGAAGGATCTAACCCCCCCCCTCCCCCCCCCCCTTAATTTCCGAGTCACCAGTATTCACTCTTTCACAGCTTACCCCCCTCTCCGTTTCACCCCTCCCCCTCCTCCCCCCACCCTTCACCCCCTCCTCTCACGTCCCGCCATAAACTTTACCGAGCTGCAATATAAAAAATACTTCCGCTCGGCCGCAAGAAAAGTTGGACGGAAAACTTTGAAGAAGACTGGAGAGGCGGACACGGAGGGTGGTTGGTCGCGGTTCATTTGTGTGAGCCAGGCTCTTTGGGTTTGGGAACATGGGATATTTGGATATAATAGTTTCATGGTGTAAATACAAAATACCATCTTCAGTATTATGCCTCACAGTTTCATTGTACTCGGACAACCACTACACGATTATATTCAGTTTAAGAAGGACCTGTAGAAGTCAAGAAGGAATACACCATCCTCATTAACCCTTTGAGTCCTACTAAGCTGAATAAAATCGTCTAGTAAAGCTAAGAATACGAGGAAGGAAGGCGTCATTTCTCCTTCTAGCTATCAAACTCCAATCTTCAATCTTTAACCTTTTCAGTATACGATGAGGTCATGACGCATTAAGTACCGTCGACGCCCTTTTATCTTTATTCTGGCTACTATTAAACTATTGTATTTAGTATAAAAAGGGACTCCAAAAATTAACAGGCTTCGATCTATCTCATGTAACCATTTTTATTACGACAGATCCTTCTTAAGCTGCACAAAATTATCTGAATATAGCTAGAATAAAATTAAAAAGACGTCGCGTGTACAGAAGGGGTTAATTATATTTTGTTATCATTAGACTTATATATTCAACTTAGGAGGAACTTATGGGACTTAGATGTCGATTGAGATCATATTTCCCTCCTAAATTCCTAGAGATGCTTTTTAATCTGTACATACTCGGCTTATAACAACCAGTCTAAATGTTAGTCATAGGTACTTAACCCTCTCGCTATCCTGTGGACTAGAGAGTTGCCGTTTAGCATTAAGAAATAGAGTTCTCTCAACCTCATAATTACTTCTCCAAAATTAGTTTTCTGCCCACAGCTGACTCAAAGACAACTGCAAAGGTTGAAGTAACTAAACTAAAGGTTTCTAAACACCCCTGATGGTCACAAAGGCTTCTAAGTATCCCAGAAAGGGCGGACATCGCGTTCTGTGCGTGAAAGGGTTAAAGGGATTTGTTTTTCCTTTGGATATGTTTCTACCGAAAAACTGGCCTCCAAAATTACAGGTTCACTTTATATAGTTTGCCAGGAAACAAAATCGACATCTAATTGGCACGAAAGGTCTTGGTATTGATAAAAAAAAATGGGACGAAAGGTCTTAACATCGCCAAACTAATGTGGCGAACCCCTTAAGATCTCAAAACTAATGGGCTAAACAAGAGAGAAAAGGGGGTCCAAAAAAGTAACTATCTCCCTCTTAATGCATATGATGAGCTCAGAAACCAACACATGCATGTTAAATTTGAGAATTTACTTAAAACAAAAACTGTTTAAGGATATCGAATGTTGTTAAAAACTACCCTTTTTAGTTTGATAACTGCATTTCAATAGGGTCAATATGACAGTAATTTTTGTACAGAGAACTGTCGTTGGGTATGTTATAAATTTGTATTAATATTATTGAATACTATTGTTTTATTCAGAAAACACTATTATACTTGTCGTCAAACATAACCTTACTATTGATGAAAGTAGTGTGTATTCAGTAATATTATATATTCGGTACCCGTCACCTTTAACTCTTCTACTTCCTTCAACAAGAAACTGGAGTTCTCGTAAAGTGGTTCCACTTCTGACGTTATTCTTGACTTACAATGTGCTGGCTAAAAAATCAGAAGGGTTGATAGCCTCTGAAGTCCTCTTTTAACTAACTAACTTCCTTCATCGTATCTACACCTTTCTTCACTCTTTCCTCCGAGAACACTCTTTTCTCATCTGTCTATCTACCTTCGCTACCTAATATTTAATTTTAGTTGAAAATTCAAGAACTTATTCAATATATGAGTTTAATGTAGCTTGCATTGCAGAGATTGATTAATAAGATTATATATGGGACACGGATTATTAAACTCTCATTGTGGAACAAATGTTATATTGGTATAAAATATAAATAAATACAATTATAATAAATATGTTGTTATTAACAAAAAACAACAGTTAGCTTAGACATATCACATGGTGATATATGTTCGCCAGGTCTTTTCCCTGATGTAGATAACTTGCGCCTGACTAGGGAATTATTCCGCCATTTCCCAGTCAGCCACTCCCTCAGCAAGGTCCATAGATATAATCCTTGTCCCTCAGATGACGGCAAGTGAGGACCGACGCACTTCCCGCCCCTGATGTATGTCCGTTGCTCCACCGTCAGCCACTCTCTCAGTTGAGGTAACTTAGGTCCACACCACCTTCCACCCTTGATGTATGTCCGTCACTCTCCTGTCAGCCACTCCCTCAGGTGACGATGACTTAAGTCTGGAGCCACTCCCGCCCTTGATGTATATCCGTCACATCCCCGTCAGCCACTCCCTCAAGTGACTGTGACTGAGGCCCGACCCACCTCCTGCCCCTGATACAGGAGGACACAGTCGTAGGTGGCCGAGAGGTCGCTACTGAAGCGGGTGAAGACGAGGTACAGGTGAGGGACGTGGATGCCAGAACCCACTGTGAACCTCCGCTCGTCTGACGTCCAACCAATAATTCTATCATTACCCTTCCACCACTCCATCTGTGGAACAAAGAGATATATACATTTAATTTGCCTTTAAATCATTGTTTAGCTTATTAGATATAGATTAATTTCCTTTCTTATTTACCGTTTTGATCATGGCTTGGAAATATCACGTATTTTACATATTCAAATTTCTATAATGTTTACTGAAACATACAAGCTTACCTGGTAGTGATAGAGAGGTATAGTGCTGGTGGTGATGTTGGTGGTACAGAAGATAAAGTTACTGGTGGTAAACTCTATGGTGACGTCCGTACCATTGACGATGTCAGGGTGGGCAGAGTTCTGAAGGTGCATAGGTATGGATGGTCGTCCAGGTGTAGTGGCTACAGGTGACGAACTGACTGGTAGTGAACCTCCATCGTTGTCTGGCCACAGGTTAGGCGCCGACACAGAGTTTAGTCGGTGGTTTGGTAGAGGAGATACGGAAGCCAGTAACAGGGCTCCCAAAGTCAATGCAATGATCAGCCTGGAATTCATTTTGCTTGAACTAACTCCAACTAAGTACTTTAAATCTTGCTCCTGGAGCTACTGTAGCAGTCAGTGCCAGATCAAGAGAGAGAATGATGAGGGTGGTTCCGCAGACCTCATTATATACCTGTTCCTTGATGACGTATAAGAGAAATGTCCCTGGTAGATCTGGAAGTATGACCTGATAGTGACAGGTATGCTGGAGGGAAGCACCCGTTGTTGACATGTCCCAGGCGTACTTCCCTCCATCACTTCCGAACTACCTCACGTGCAGAGATAACAGAGTGAGAGAGAAAGTTTGTGGCTTACCCAGTGTCTCCGATACCTTCTTTATAAAATAACTTTTTCTGCAATAGTTAGAATATAGTTGTAGATTGCTAGCCATAATTTTCGAAATATTCTTTTTACCATACATGCATTTAAATATGGTAGTAGTAGATTATAATATATATATTATATATATATATATATATATATATATATATATATATATATATATATATATATATTATAGTATTATTATAGCTCGTGATGGGTAACGAAACCACCTTAGTGCAGGAGATCCATATCAATTGGAAATTTAATATTTTCTTTAAATGTACAACATTATACTGTAGGTGTTAATACGATAAAGTTGGCAATGAGTGATTAAAGAGAGTGATACAGTGAACATGATTTGGATGTAAATTAATATATATATATATATATATATATATATATATATATATATATATATATATATATATATATATATATATATACACTGTATGTGTGTGTGCGATATACTTGTGCAATACATGCGTGTTGTTTGTCCTCAACAACCATACGTGACTATAACCAATACCCTCCATGTAAGTCTCACCTTCCAAACCAGCCTCATATCTGCTGGACCAAATACCATACCTGACCTGCGACACCCGCTGACAATAATGTGTTAGGATGGTTGCGTGTTATTATCGTCCTTTATCAGTTACATCACGAGATAAGGCGAACACTGAGGAGTCTGGCACGAGACTACTTATTTTTACCGTGATCCGCCTGTCTATAGTTAAGGGGGGATTGGCGTAGATTATATTTGCTCATTTATGTATTTTTTTATTATATCTTTTTAGTTTCCTCCCTACACCTCCATCAAGCTTAAAAACACACCTCCTAGACCCTCCTTCAAGATTATTTGTAAATTTTTCGATAGAAAAATGTCCTCGGCCGAAGGCCGCTATCGCTCACCAGGAAAAAAATGACACGTAAATGACACGAAGTCTTAATATTGACAACAAAATGGGGCAAAAGGTTTTAAAATCGCCAAACTAATGGGCCAAACTTCTTAAAATCTGAAAACTTATGACTAAACATGAGGAAGAAGGGGGACCTTAAAAACGACCCATCTCCCCTTAACCCCTTCAGTACGATGACGCCTTTTAAAATATAAAAAATAATTCTGGTTAATATTAGACGCCTTTATGCAATTTATCCCTTTGAGTCCTCGAGATATTCAATACGCTAAAGAAGTTCGTCTAATGGTAACCAGAGCAAGTTGAAATTACGCTATCGTGCTGAGAGAGTTAAAGAAAGAGTTAAATTGAATGTTATTGAGAGCTAGATATGTTGTCAAAATTGGGCCGCGACCCGCACCTTCCTCCATGTCAACCTCTCCAGTCTTCTTCAAAGTTTCCTATCAAACTTTTCTTACGGCCGAGCGTAAAGTATTTTATATATTGAAGTTCGGCAAAGTTTATCGTTGGTCCAGTTATGTGAGGTGAGGCGGAGAGGGTGGGGTGGGTTTGGGGGCTGTGAGATGCGGAAGTTTGTAATTATATCAACTCCGAAATTTACCGCTTACCTACTTTGCTTAATGTAAGCTTACCAAAGTTTTCCTAGACTATAATGCTTTAACTTAACACACTATGCTATCCAATTGATAAAACAAAATACAGACAAAAAGACATACTGTATATACTCAACGATATATATATATATATATATATATTAGTGTAGCCAGGTAATACATTTTCTTTAAGACAGACAAGGCTATTTCAGCATTCAGTATTTTATTGTTAAGGTTTTCAATATTTCCGATCAGCCTTCTTTGAGGTTCAGTAAGAAGGTGGAGAAGGGTGGCAAAGTTCATTGTTAAAATCCAAAGTTTCACTAGGGACACGTAACATCTTCAGGGAATTATTAAACTAAACAAATTACAGGTATATACATATTCGTAGAACTAACTTAGGTTTTTGCATAGTCCTTTTTGCGCTCTGCCATGAATATTGTATTCTCAATTAATATATCTATATATAAATTACTATCAATAAAACATACTCCTTAGAATATAGTGACTATCTCGGCCAAACGTTGTCTCATGCAAGAAATATAAACAGGTTTCTTATCATGTGAAGCTACTGATAGTAACGATAAACGCGATCAGTATAAACACATTTCGAGCATGTCAACACCTATTCCATTCATAGATTAGGCATGCGGTGCGTAAGCTCTGACAACTTTGGAAATGACTGGAAGAGGGGACGCCAATGGAGTAAACTTGTATATGACAAGCATGAATGTTGAATATATGATCACACTTCATACTGCACAAGTACCACACGTGCACTCTCATACACATACTGGTATATACAAACATCAACACATACACACACACACACACACACACGTATCACTCTCTCTCTCTCTCTCTCTATATATATATATATATATATATATATATATATATATATATATATATATATACATATAGATATATATATATAAAGGAGAGATTCCGCTTTTCCGTAGCCATGGTTAATATAAAAAACAATTTGTTACATATTTTGGTATTTCATTTGGTGAATATTTATCAGAAGTTCTGGTTGGCATGTATGTACTCTAAGTACTGTTTTCTATTTTGTATGTATGTATGTATGTATGTATGTATGTATGTACGTATGTACTCAGGCACATACACCATTGCTGGGGGTGGCCGACACGAGGCAGAACTCGATCAGAAACAACATTTAAAGTTCCTATTTTCAGGGTCCGGGACCACTTTCGCGTTCTCTCACCCATTGCTCTGTCTCGTCGAGTAGGAAAATTATACAAAGGGAGGAGGATTCCTAGCCCCCTGCCCCCACAAGGAAAAGTAAGACAGTAAAAGAAACAGACAACTAAGGTTGGGTAGCGGATGCCAAACCTCATTCTGGATAGGACCAGGCCTCACCATATTTTAGACACATATTCCACATCATAGTAAAACATTATCTCATTAGAGTAAAACTGCGTAAAACAATTGTGAGATATTTTGTTTTATATTTCTTGAGTTATCGCGTTACAGTTTATATAAACTCATATTTGCATTGATTGCATATTTCACTTTTAATATAGGTTTCCTATATTCTTATGTGAGTTTACTATCTTAACTCAATTTCTTACGATATATCTCTCTAGCGAAGATATATGTAAAATCTATAATATATTTAGTATGTAGTATATACCGTATAAGATAATGCAATATTTATATAAAGTATTAACATTTCACTTTCTCACCTCATACATCACTGTAGATGCAACATTTCTATAGTTTTAATGCTATTGGTCACTTGTAAAGCTCGGAAACAGATGGGTTAAGCCACACACTTTCTCTCTCACTCTGTTATCTCTGCGCGTCAGGTAGTGCGGAAGTGATAGAGGGAAGTATGGCTGGGACATGTCAAGTACCGGTTCTTCCCTCCAGTATACCTGTCCCTATCAGGTCATACTTCCAGCCCGACCTGGGTAAATTTTCTGGTATGATACTGCACGTTATCAAAAGACCAGGTGTATAAGTAGTTTTGATGAAGGAACCTAAACAGTCTCTCTCTAGCTCTGACACTCGCAACTACCTCCCAGAGGAAGAATAAGAGTATAGCATTAGAAAGAAACAAAACACAATGAAGTTGATAATTATTTTAGCTTTAGTAGCCATGCTACTGACGTCTGTCATAGCACTGCCATACCCTGGATTACATTCTGCTACGGCGCCTGACTTGTTGCCAGACAACGATGGAGGTTCACTACCAGTCAGTTCATCACTTGTAGCCACTACACTTGGACGACCATCCATACCTGTGGACCTTCAGAACTCTGCCCAGCCAGACATCGTCAACGGTACGGACGTCACCATAGAGTTTACCACCAGTGACTTCATCTTCTGTACCACCAACATCACCACCAGCACTACACCTCTCTATCATTACCAGGTAAGCTATTACATTTCATAAATATTTAAAAAATATGAATATCTAGAACTTGTTTTTCTGTAGTTTTCGAATCTATTCTTAATCAAACATTTCTTAAGCATCTGACTTCCCATAACTCTTTCAGATCGCCTGTACAGGTGATCTCCTTTACTACCTATAATATTACTTACTCCTGGTCATTCTCTCTTCGGGACTTCGGTGAGACTTTTTCTATAGTATTAGTCATAAAAGCCTTTGGTAGAGTCTGGAACATATAAATTATTTCCAAACTACAATAATTTGGCTACTATCCCTCTATCTGTGAATTTATTGCTAATTTCCTTGCTGACCGTTTCATAGCAACGATTGTGGATGGCCATCGTTCACTTCCTCAATCTCTCACCTCCAGTATTCCTCAGGGTTCTGTCCTATTCTAATTTGCATCAATGATCTTCTCAACTGTACCTCTAGTTCTACCCTCTTATATGCTGATGACTCTACCTTACACTATTCAACATGTTTTCCATAACCTTCCTACTCACAGTCACTCCAAAACAAACATGATGAGACCATGGGGCGCCTATCCTCTGGTCTTTCAATAATTTCTGATTGAGGCAGAGATAATCTGGTTACTTTCAATGCCTTTAAGATCCAATTTCTGCATCTGTCTCCCCGTCACAATCATCCACGCAAGTATCCCTTATTCTTCAACAACACACATATCCACTCCTCATCTTCCTTCAATATCCTTTGTGTCTCTATTTCTTCTAGCGTTTCATAGAAAGACCATATCATCATTCTTGCTAAAACGACTTCTCACAGGTTGGGTGTGCTCAACCGTCTCAACCTGCACAGTTTCTTGCTCTGTACAGGGGCACCGAGTACCCATGTATTGAGTACTGTTCGCATGTGTGGGGAGGTGTCCATCATACCGCACTTCTCGAAAGGGTAGAGTCCAAGGCATTCTGTCGTATCAACTCACCACCTCATACTAATTCCCTCTAATCTCTCCCTTCACGCTGCAGTGTTGTATCTCTCTCACTCTGCTATCGCTATTACAACAATCAGTGTTCTTCAGAGCTTTCTCAATGCATACCCCCTCCCTTACAGCGAATGGGTGGCACACGCCTTTCAACTCAGACCCACCCCTATTCTGTCCAGCTTTCCATCCCAAGAATGAACACATTTCCTTAGTCTCTTCTACTCAACAAGTAAGCTCTGGAACTCTCTCCTTCAATCAATCTTTCCTTCAGCCTATGACTTAGATTGCTATAACAATTGTGTGTCAATGCATTTTTACTCCAACGTTTCTTGAATTTGGCTCTCTGTCACTCATATGGCTTTGGGAGAGACACTCGATATAGGCAGCTGTCTTTTTGTCTCCTTCATACACGTAAAAAAATAAAAAAATAAATAAATAAATAATAATAATAATAATATTTCTAAGCCATAGTAATGAATAATCTTCTAGCATACCGGTACAGTCATGAAGGAAATCAAACTCTGATTAATAAGCTACACAGCTGTTTTTTTATAACAAACCAAATTATCTCTATCTATTTATTCCACAGGTGGAGTGGTGGAAGGGTAATGATAAAATTATTGGTTGGACGTCAGACGAGCGGAGGTTCACAGTGGGTTCCGGCATCCACGTCCCTCACCTGTACCTCGTCTTCACCAGCTTCAGTAGCGACCTCGCGGCCACCTACGACTGTGTCCTCCTGTATCAGGGGCAGGAGGTGGGCCGGGCCTCAGTCACCGTCACCTGACAGTGTGGCTGACGGGGGAGTAACGGAATGTGCGTCAGCTATTATTGGAAAATCTGTTCAGAATTGGCTGAAGGAACAGTGAAAGCTCCAGTCTTGCAAATTAGATGATTGAAGTCAAATTACTTTATGAAGACATCAATCCTTGAACCTGAGGTGCTGATGATAAGCGGCCTAATGGGAGGACTACCTTCCTCTACACGAATGATCGATGACTCATATGGGACGCCACATGTGTAGACACCTTTGCAATGACCAACATCATCAGAGGTTCAAATGAAGCATCAGCTTGACCCTATGGCATTTGGAACATCGGGAGATTTAGGCCCCACCACTCTCTAAATGGCGAATGTATTTGGCTGTAAAATTAGGGCAGCACCTGGAGAACCCCGGGGAACCCTGTGTGTCAAGCAATGACTATGAATCGCCATTTCTGCGGAAATGCCACCAGTGTCATGAGTTCAATATGACTGGACCATGACACAGTGTACGGCTCAGTGGGTTCTAACGTATCCATATTCTTGATTTGTTATAACTATTCTGTATATCCTTATCTTAACATATGTACAGTATATATACTTTTTGTAATAAAAGTGGAGTGTTGGATGGTTGAAGGCCACAGTTGCTCGCGTGCTTGGGGCTAGTAACATGTATTATGAAAATCATGTATTTCTCATAACATCTCACTTTTTGTATTACTTAAAACTAATTTTCAATTTGTCTAAAGAATAACAGGTTTTTCACAAGACGTAGACGGAGGTCTTGTTGTTGTTGTTGTTGTTCCCCAAGCTGCCTGGCCGAACAGCCCCAAGGCTCCGAGAACGGCCAAGGCCATATCCGAGCGCCCCCACAGAACCCTCCCTGCCGACCACAATAAAGCCTGGGTGACCGAAGCCAATCCATGGCGGGGAGCTGAGGAGGGTGCGGAAACGCCCGGGAAACCAAAGCCCCACCCAGGGCCCTGTGCCCCTCAGCAATTATGAAGAAAAAGTTGAGGGGCAAGGGAAAAATGTGACGCTTTGGCTTCCAATCTTGGTAGATTGGGAGGTCAATCCACGGAAGAGACGCCGTCACTCGAGATCTAGAAAATATATAAGTAAAAGGAAGTCAGAGTAAGCTATGGGTATGGGTAGAGATCGCTCAGTTCTCACTCTGATAGACCAGTCTAATATATATATATATATATATATATATATATATATATATATATATATATATATATATATGAATTAATATTTTAACATTATAACTATTTGTTGTTAACCCTTTCTGTAACAGAGACGTATTTTAAATTCTATTCTAGCTATATTTAGACGATTTTGTGCAGCTGAAGAAGGATCTGTGGTAGTACAAAAGGTTAATTAAGACAGTCTGTAACATTCACAGAGAAAACGTATCAATATTTCTTATTAATGCATTGTTAAAATTAATTAACATTCACAGTCCATGTGATGGCCTAAATATCAACATATAATATATTTTGCTTTGTGTTGTATTAAGACGTAATGGTGTACACATGTAAATATGAGCATTGTTTCTCATAATTGCTTTGGGAATTTTGTTAGAATATTTTAATAATTATTTGTATATAATGCCTTCAGCTTTAGTTTTTATAGATATATTTATTATAAACTTATTTATGTATTTAGTTGATCCCAATAAATCAATTTGTCTTTAAGTAGAGTTTTATACCCTCTTTTACACAATATACGGTAACCATAGCAAGGATACAATTATTATAATATAATACATTATCTGTCCTGTTGATTCAGTTTGAGTGTGAGTCTGAGCGGGTGGTAGTGGATGGGACGTATTCCATTAAACCTTTAACTTTAGGAGGAACCGGCCGAAGACCGGAAATTTTTCTATCGAATAATATACAAATGTATTTCGAAGGGAGATCTTGAGGATGTTTTTTTTTTAAGCTTGATGGAGGTCTAGGGGCGAAACTAAACAAAATAAAAATATAAAAGATGAACAAATTAGCAAATACCTGCGCCCATCTCCCCATAAATGCGCCCCAGTTACAAATATCCGTCTCTATTATTTAGTTATTAGTGTTTGAGTGTGAGTGTCAGGTCAGGTGAAGGTATTGAGGGGTAAGCCTCTACAACGGCATCTCGTAGCTACTTTCTATTTTCCTAATTTCTGAAGAGTGTAGAGAGAGAGAGGAAGCTGTTGGAGTGGCTTTGTTATGTGTGTTATTAGTCTGTATACATGTGTGAACGGCATGGACCGGGTGGTGGTGGATGGAACCTGATCCAAATAAAACTATCACTTCTATAGTATAGCTCTTTATAAAAAAAAAAAAAAAAAAACACACACACACACACACACACACACACACACACACACACACATATTTGGTTTGGTGTTGGTATGCTACACTACAGGCCCGGGTTAGAGGTTCTGCCTGCTCATACATAAAACATGCTTCTTACAATGCTAAATTAAATGGAGAGCTCGGCATTATTCAAATATTACAATTGTACTACTGATTCAGTATTCAAAAGGAATATAGTATGTTATACTTATTAATACAAAGGTCCAGATTTAATAACTAGTAAGGTATGTACCCAGTTTTACCTGACTGAGAACATGTTGCAAAATGTATGAGCGCGAATTAAATGCAAATACTCTTGTCAGTTATGAGAATATCAATTGCACTTTGGCATACTCTATAGGATATCAATATCTACTGGGAAGCCAAATAGTGACACACATTTGATAAAGGCCATATTAGTGGAGGGCCTGGTTTCATAATAGTTTCTCGATTATAAGACATTTCGCCCCATTACTTTGTCAATATTAAGACCTTTCGTGCCGTTCAGGTGTCGATTTTTTCCTGGCGAGTGATAACGAGCCTGTAATTGTAGAAGGAAACGGCCTTTGGCCGGGACATTTTGCTAAAGAAAAATGTACAAATATATATTGAAAGGGGGCATAGGGGGTGTTTTTTTAAGCTTGATGGAGGTCTAGCGAGGAAACTATAGAGAAAATAAATCAATGAATAAATAGCCCCCAAAACAATCAATTAATAAGTAGCCCCCCAAAACAATAAATTAATAAGTAGCCCCCAAAACAATAAATGAATAAGTAGCCCCCAAAACAATAAATTAATAAGTAGCCTCCAAAACAATAAATGAATAAGTAGCCCCAAAACAATAAATTAATAAGTAGCCCCCCAAAACAATAAATTAATAAGTAGCCCCCAAAACAATAAATGAATAAGTAGGCCCCAAAACAATAAATTAATAAGTAGTCCCAAAACAATAAATTAATAAGTAGCCCCCAAGAATAAATAAATGAATAAGTAGCCCCCAAAACAATCAATGAATAAGTAGCCCCCCAAAACAATAAATGAATAAGTAGCCCCCAAAACAATAAATGACTAAGTTGCCCCCAAAACAATAAATGAATAAGTAGCCCCCAAAACAATAAATGAATAAGTAGCCCCCAAAACAATAAATTAATAAGTAGCCCCCAAAACAATAAATTAATAAGTAGCCCCCAAAAATAAATAAATAAATAAGTAGCCCCCGAAACAATCAATGAATAAGTAGCCCCCAAAACAATAAATTAATAAGTAGCCCCCAAAACAATAAATGAATAAGTAGCCCCCAAACAATAAATTAATAAGTAGCCCCAAAACAATAAATGAATAAGTAGCCCTCAAAACAATAAATTAATAAGTAGCCCCAAAAACAATAAATGAATAAGTAGCCCCCAAAACAATAAATGAATAAGTAGCCCCCAAAACAATAAATGAATAAGTAGCCCCCAAAACAATAAATTAATAAGTAGCCCCCAAAACAATCAATGAATAAGTAGCCCCCAAAACAATAAATTAATAAGTAGCCCCCAAAACAATAAATAAATAAGTAGCCCCCAAAACAATAAATTAATAAGTAGCCCCCAAAACAATCAATTAATAAGTAGCCCCCAAAACAATAAATTAATAAGTAGCCCCCAAAACAATAAATTAATAAGTAGCCCTAAAACAAGCACTATAGTCGGTTATATTTCAGCTGACGGTAAATTGAACCCCTTAGTAACTGATTTGTCCACAATATGAAGCTACTACTATGTATCTGCGTCCTGATAATGCCAAGTTTTCACAATTAACCACACATTCCGCTGCCAAATCTACGTAATGGCCGAGTAACCAAGATAGTAACATAGTAATTTGCCATAAGCTGGAAGTAAATGGGTTAAGGGGAGGGTTTTAGTTTGTTTCCTACTCCTCCAGCAATCTTAAAATTTCACCCCCTTGACCCCCTTTCAAGATAAATTTGTACATTTTTCGGTAGAAAAATTTCCCGGCCGAAGGCCGGTTACTCTTAAATTACAGGCTCGCTATCGCTCGCCAGGATAAAATCGACACCTAAATGGCACGAATGGTCTTAAAATTGACAGAATGGGACGGAAATTCCTAAAATCACCAAACTAATGGGGCAAGCGTCTTAAAATCTCAAAAGCAATAGGGCTAGACATGAGGGAGAAAGGGGTCAAGAAAAAAGTCCCTCAAGTGGAAATCTTCCCTTAAGGGGGGATGGAGGTCTAGGGAGCAACTACAAAACTCTCCCCTGCACGTTTACTAGTGATTGTCATTTATATTGTTGAATTATGCATTAATTCTTTGACGACATAAAAATAGTCATATCAAAAACGTTTTGAATTAATTTCATGAAAATCCACTTATAAGTAATTTGTATATGAATTATTTGAATTTCTTGTTTATTACCGGTGTCGTCCTTTTAACTTTATTCTGGCTATTATTAGACGATTTTATTCAGTTTTATATAGGCGTCCAGCAATTATCAAGCTTCGAACTATCTCACTTAACTTCTTTTTTTACTACCACTGATCCTTCTTAAACTGCGCAAAATCGTATACACAGTATTATGGCTAGAAGAAAATTCAGAAGACGTCGTCGGTACAGAAGGGGTTAAGTGAAAATCTCCCCATAATGAAGCGTGATGTGGGATTAACCCCTTCAGCACCATGACGCCTTTTTCCTTTAGTTGTGGCTAAAATTAGATGATAATATGCAGCTTAAAAAGGACCTATGTTATCAAGAGGGTTTACACAGATCATATTTACCCATTTGAGTCGTAGAGGAAGATACTAAACTAAAGAAAATCGTCTAATGGTAACCAGAATATGATGACAATTAGGTAATGGTGGTGAAGGGGTTACATTCAGACAGGAGGGACGTATGTTATTCAATAAGTTTGTTGCTTGCTTTCCTTTGTAAAATTCTCTCTTTGTTTGAACTACTATATAAAAAAGTGAGATCAAATGCCATCTACTTCATGGTACTGTCTAAGTTACAACAGACTCCTACAAATTCTCAACCATTACATATTTATCTTGTCCAGGAATCTAAAGTTTAGTTCTGGCATCATGTTGCTCGATATTGCTTTGTACATGTATATGAATTGTACATGATCAATTAGTGTTCTGGTGGTGCCCTTTCTTGCTTGCACGCACTTCCTAGTTTTGTTAATAACAAATGTTAAAGGCTATACACGGATTAATTTGGTATATCAGTAATGGACAAGAGAATGCCAATGGGGTGTGGGGAGCAGAAGGTTAATTGAATAATTGACCCCCCCCCCCCAACACACACTCACAGACCACACACACATACACACCCCATACACATCACACACCCATGTTTTTCTCCCTGACCGGGAATAGAACGGCACGTAGAGACAACACAGACACACACATACACACACATACAAAAAAAAACAAAACATGGAGAAACAAAAATACACACACATAATAATTAGAGAGCACACACACACAAACATACACGCACTCATTTTAACACACACACACGTATCTTCATACTCATACACACACACACACTTGAACACATACAAATACACTCTAACATTCTCTTTTCCTCTCCCTCACACACACACAAACACAAACACACATACATTCACACATAAAAATACACTCTCTCTCACACACACACACACAAATGCAAATACACACTCTCTCTCTCCACCCCCCCCCACTCTCTCTCTCTCTCTCTCTCTCTCTCTCTCTCTCTTCTCTCTCTCTCTCTCACACACAGGAAGCCGCAGCAACAAATTGGGATAGAGTTACCCATCATCCACGCAGAACATCGTTTGGCTCGTGTTTTTCGCTATCTTTTGAAACCGAGAGAGAGAGAGAGAGAGAGAGAGAGAGAGAGAGAGAGAGAGAGAGAGAGAGAGAGGGGGGGAGAGAGAGTGAGAGTGAGAGGGAGAGAGAGAGAGAGAGAGAGAGAGAGAGTTACGCAGAGTTACACAGATACTCAGATCACACAGACCTTGCGGTCCCTACTAGGTGGTCGGGCCTTAATACTGCTAGAAACCGGGACAGCTTATAGTAAAAGAATAGGACAGCAGATTAGAAGGCTCTTTTCTCACCCTCCGGCTAATAAGTCGGATAAGAGTACAAAGGAGTACAAAGGAAATCAAGCAACAACAGGTCTAGTGACCCTTCTAGGCTGCTTGTCCTCCAAAACACTGAGGATCAAGTGTCCAAACAGTGGTTTAGAGTGGGTAAGGGAACATTGGAAAGGGAACTACTGCCCTAGAACTAATGTCCGTGGCAGGATTAGGAAGTTAGTAGGGGACAGATGGGTTAGTAACTGAGGGTGGTATACAATAAAGTTATTCATTTACAAACGCAGTCAGTCGCGGGTTTGATGCGAGATATTTGTCTAAGCGGAGTTTAAATGAATCAACGGTGCTGCAGTCTATAACGTCTCGGGGAAGCCCATTCCACAAGTTGACAACTCGATTGAAGAAGAAATTCTTAGATTCGTGTGAGTTAAAAGATTTACCAATAATTTTGCAACCGTTTCCCCGCGTGTAATTAGATTGGTCGATAGTGAAGTACTTACTACAGTTCATATTGTCGATGCCTTTGATGATTTTGAACACTTGAATTAAGTCGCCTCTTAATCTGCGCTGGGTAAAAGGAAATAGATTTAATTCTCTAAGACGCTCTTCGTATGGTTTGTTCTTTAGGCTAGGTATCATTTTGGTAACTCTACGTTGAACTCGTTCTAGCTTGTTTATATCTTTTTGGTAATAAGGGCACCAGGATTGAACGCAGTATTCCAGAAGAGGGCGGACTAAGGAATTGTAAAGGGTTAGGATAACATCTTTGGATTTATGCTCAAATGACCTGCCTATAAAGCCAATTATTTTGTTTGCCTTCTTAACAACTTCTGAACATTGTTGACTCGGTTTTAGGTTACTCGATATTGTTACTCCCAGATCGGTTTCTTTGTTTACATTCTTAAGCTGAGTGCCATTCATCGAATAGTTTGCTTTCTTATTTAGGTATCCGATATGTAGTACTTTACATTTATCCGCATTGAAACTCATTTGCCAAATTTGGGCCCAACATGACAATTTATCTAGATTGTGTTGCATATCGTCAACTTGTTCTTTTGAGAGTACGCTATTTGCAATTTTTGTATCGTCAGCAAATTTCGAGACTGTACAGGTGAGACCCTCATCTATGTCGTTGATGTAAATTAGAAAGAGAATTGGTCCTAGTACCGATCCCTGGGGTACCCCACTACTTACATTGGTCCATTTAGATGCCTTACCGTTTATGACTACTCTTTGCTTTCTGTCGCTGAGCCAATTTTCTATCCATTTCAACACACCGTCTTGTATTCCATGCGCTTTTAGTTTTAGCAGTAATCGTTTGTGAGGAACTTTGTCAAAGGCCTTTTGAAAATCAAGGTATATAATATCTACAGCTTTACTCTCATCGTAGAGGTTGAAGATATCGTGGAAGAAGTCTAAGAGGTTTGTTAAACAGGAACGTTTTTTACGAAAGCCGTGTTGAGTATCTTTAAGTAAGTTATTTGCCTCTAAGTGATTTACGAGTCTGTCTCTTATGACCGTTTCTAGCATTTTACATACAATTGAGGTTAAGCTAATTGGACGATAGTTACTGGGTAGGGATTTGCTGCCTTTTTTGAATATCGGTGTTACGTTGGCTAGCTTCCACTGATCAGGCATAGTCCCAGACTGCAAGGATTCATTGAATAGCAATGTCAGTGGTTTGGAGAGCTCATCCTTAGCTTCCTTTAGAACTCTAGGTAAGATTGTATCAGGTCCAGGCGTTTTATTTACCTTGAGTTTATCTAAACAATTCAATACTTCTCTCTCTGTAACGGTGATATTGCTTAGAACATCTGAATTATCAATCTGAATCGGCGATGGTGTAGGGATATCACTGAGGTCTTCGGTTGTAAAAACTGATGCAAAGAAGGTATTGAGGGCATTACTCATTTGTACTTCGTCTTTGGTGTATTCTCCATTTTCATCGACTAACGGTCCAACAGTTGAAGTAACTACTTTTTTCTTTCTGATATAACTATAGAATTCTTTCGGGTTTGTTTTACTTTGATTCGCAACATGTAACTCCAGGGTCTTTTTACTTTGCTTAATTAACTTTTTGGCTTTGCGTCGTAGCTCTACAAATTTCACCCGTTCTTCGTCATTTTGTGAGGATTTTAATCTATCATTAGCAAATTTTTTAGCAAGCAGACAGTCTGAAATATCTTTATTCCACCATTTGGGCTTATCATTTTGGCCTGGACGCCGTATTTTCGATGGTATGCAGTCTTGCACTGCCTTAAGGTAAGTGGTTGTGAAACACTCCCAAGATGTATTTATGTCGTTATTGTTAGTCAGAAAGCTCCAGTCAGTTTCTTTATGTTTTGATTTAAGTTTATGAAAATTTGCTTTCTTGAAATTAGGGACTTTCTCAATGCTGCTATTTGATTTGTTACTAGTAAACTTTAAAGTGAAAGTTATCGTACGATGGTCGCTGTTACTGAATTCATCACCAACATTCAAATTCTCTCTTAATTCTTCTTTTGTTGCGAGTACAAGGTCAAGCACATTATTACCACGGGTCGGTCGGAGATTGTACAAATTGAAAAAGTGAACTCTCTTGCAAGTTAGCATAGAGGTCGTGTCCAGAGTGTGAAGTAAGAATATCGCCCCATTTAGTCACGGGTAAGTTGAAATCGCCAAGAATTACGGTATCTTGTATGTTAGTTATTTCTGCAATTTGTTCATAAATTTCACTGTCAGTTTGCACTGATTGAGATGGGGGTCTGTATAATAAAGCTAGTGTTATTTTAGTTCCTCGTTTATTATTTAATAGTACGTAAGATATGTCTATATTCGCAATTTGAGGTTTTGACATTAAGACGGGATTAAGACTTTCCTTTATAAAAAACAGAACTCCTCCTCCATTTCTATTGGTCCGACTTTTCTCAAACATTGTATAACCAGGAAGCGTATATTCGGCTAAAAAGTCTCTGTCTTCCGTATTTAACCAAGATTCTGTAATGCCGATTATATCATAATGTTCTGTAAACACGATTTCCTCTAGATCTGAAAATTTATTGCGTATGCTACGAGCATTTACATAAAACACCTTAAGAGTATTAGAGTTGGATGTTACTGATTGTGCATTGTCTGAATTTTCAGTTCGTATTTGACTTACACTACCCTGTCTTGGGTCTGGTTGACCCCGTTTTTTGAACGGAAATCCTTGACTGCATCGTTCAGCAGACGACCAAGACATGCAGCTCCTACTTCATTGAGATGTACACCATCTCCTGAAAACAAAGATTTATCATAGTAAAAATTATCCCACGTGTCGACAAAGCCGATGTTCTCCTCCCTGCAGAGTTTGGCTAGTCGGCGATTTGTACTGGTAGCTATGTTGTAGAATCGGTTTTCTACATCAATCCGGGGAACAATTCCTGAAATTAAGATTCTATTAGATTTTTCCTTGAAGGACCTGATCAGCCGCCGGTACTTGCAAAGTAGTTCCTCTGACCGCGTCCGTTGGACATCGTTAGATCCAACGTGGATGATGTACGTAGTGCTTGCGGGGACGAGCCTGGAAACCTCTTCCAGAGCCGCAACAATGTCGTCCACGCCGCCACCTGGGATACAGAATCGCTTTCTGGTCCTGGGTGCCCTGGCGCAGAACTCGGTTAGTTGGCCACGGACCATGGAGTCGCCCACAAGCCGAACTTCTTCCGTTTCCTCTTCCTCGTCAATAGCCAGAATTTTGAAGCGGTTTTGGCATGTTGTCGGGATGACCTTCCTGGTACTGGTACTGGGATGGACATTGTTTCTCACTAACTGAAAGTTGTCCTGGGGGGGAGTGAGAGTAGAGTCATTATTATTATCTGCAACATCTAAGGTAGCTGCTGGTGTGGGTACCGGTACTGTATGCACTGGAATGGCGGTTGACATAGTAGTGGTTTCTTGGGCCGAGGGCACTCCTACGTTGAGTGTGGCAAATTCTTGAAGGGATTCAAGCTTCGTAGTCAGGGCATCGATCTTGCGGTGAGCTGCATTCAATTCATCCGCAATCTTCTCTCGGAGCTGGCAAAATCTACAAATTTGGACATCAGTATCAACAAACATGGTAGGGCCAAATTTACCGGAACAACTCGTGCAGGTTCGTTGCGGCGCCATGACGATATAATCACAATATGCCTGAAAATCACACAAATTTATGTTAGCAAAATGGTACAATTAAAGCCTGAAAATCACAAAAAATGTATGTTAGCAATGTGATACAATTAATTCCTGAAAATCACAAAAAAATTTGTTAGCAATATGATAAAATTAATATGCCTGTAAATCACAAAAAATGTTAGCAATAGAACACAATTTATGCCTGAAAAAAACAAAAATTTATGTTAGCAGTATGACACAGTTAAAGCCTGAAAATCACAAATGGACTAGAAATTTGTTACAAAATTTACTGGAAAAAAAAAGTGGGAGAGGGTTAATGTAGCCTAGTGAAAAAACTGGAAAACAGTATACAGTACAGTAACAACAAATATTTGTTAGCAATATGGTACAATTAATGCCTGTAAATCACAAAAATAATATGTTAATCACAAAAAGAATATTATGGCTGTAAATCACAAAAAATATGTTAGCAATAGAACACAATTTATGCCTGAAAATAAACAAAAAATTGATGTTAGCAGTATGACACAGTTAAAGCCTGAAAATTGTAAATGGACTAGTAATTTGTTACAAAATTTTCTGGGAGAAAAAAAGGGGAGAGGGTTAATTTAGCCTAGTGAGAACACTGGAAAGCAGTATACAGTACAGTAACAAAAAATATTGGTTAGCAATATGGTACAATTAATGCCTGTAAATCACAAAAAGAATATGTTGATCACAAAAAGAATATGTTAGCAATAGAACACAATTTTATGCCTGAAAATAAAAATAAAATTATGTTAGCAGTATGACACAGTTAGGCTAAAGCCTGTATATTAGTTTATACAGTGGTCGACACAATAATAATAATAATGGAGTTAGTAATATCCCTGGCAAGAGTGTGAGAGGCCTATTATGGTGACAAGTATCTGAAATGCGATTAATAAATAGGCTATCAAAAAGTATTACAGTAACTAAATTATTCTAACCCAATATTAAAACTATCTTGACAAATGTTAGTGTGTGCGATTTATATAGATAACCAAGATAAAAAAGTTCAACCAAGTACAGTATTGGCTAGACTTTGATATATAAAATACAAGAAGAGGGTTTGTTTATGCGTACACAGGTGGCGCTGGTATCGGCGGCGTCTCTACTAACCTGACAAATAGAATTTTGAAAAACAAACGTTTATCAGTCAAAACTACAGTACAATGTCATGCAAGATAACTACTGGGTGGTTTGCTAAGCACTTAACTACAGTGAGGGCTAAAATATCTACAATAAGTGCTAGAACTTTATAATATGAAACAAGCAAATAGTTTGTTTACTTTAGAGCGTCGGTCGTCACTAACCGGTACAAATGTAAACAAAAGCAGTCTCGATAAACAAACGTTTATCAGTCAAAAACACAGCAAAATTACATGCAAAGCAACTACAGGGCAGTTAAGCTAGAGCTTAGCTACAGCTCATGCAAACAAATAAGGGGATGAGTAATGGAGTACTCAAGTTATGGTCAGATTTCGAGCAGCGAGAGCGAAGTGCTGTTGGCGGGTTGGCGCGTCGGGTCTCTCTCTCTCTCTCTCTCTCTCTCTCTCTCTCTCTCTCTTCTGAGAGAGAGAGAGAGAGAGAGAGAGAGAGAGAGAGAGCGAGAGCGAGAGCGAGAGCGAGAGAGAGAGAAAGAGAAAGAGAAAGAGAGAGAGAGAGAAAGAGAGAGACCCACACGCCGTTCTTCTTCTGCCGGCGACACTCCAATTCTTCAACTAAGCTGAGGGGAAAATCTATCAGAGAAAGAGTCGAATGCAGTGCCTTCCTCTGTCGCCACGGTAATAGTTTTTGGTCGTAGTCGCATGGCAAAAGTATAGCTAATAAAAATACAGTACATAATGATAAATACAACTAATATAAGCACGGGAAATATAGAAACAAATAACTATTAGGAATACAGTCTATATAGATAACGTGAACATGCCAGTAAATGTACTACTACTACTACTACTACTACTACTACTACTACTACTACTACTACTAATAATAATAATAACAATAATACTTTATTTTCACGAACAAATACATGACATTTTCCTTATAAGCAAATACAAAATAGTTAAATTTAATATCAATAAATAAAACTAACAATAAGCACAAACATATATGACACGAATAATATACACAATTGATACAGATAGAAAAAGCTACTAGCAACACAGTGAATATAGATACATAAAACTAATTAAACACACAATCAATATAGATAAATGAAACTAATAATAAACATTGTGAAGTTATTTTTAGATAATCGAATCAGTAATTAGTCAGGAAAAATAAGCATTCATTTCGATGGATTCATTTTGCTGCATCAAAATACAAATAAAATGATTAAAAAATACATTATATTATGATAAGCAATAATCTTACAAATACAGTACACTACTTAAAATGCCACTTGAACTACTACTATCACTGTTACTACTGCTACTACTACTACCACTACTATTACTACTACTAACACCACCACTACCACTACTACTACTACCATTACTTTTTTCTCCAGTTAATAGTACCAATACTCCTACTACCACATAAACATCCACCCATGCTACTCCATTATTGTGTTATGAAAAGCCTGATATGTACTGTAAAGCCGGTATCACACGAGAGCTTTTATAGTCAACATTCGATGCTCAACATTTTTCTGGCAACATTTCTGGAATATTTTGCCGTGGTATCGGAAACTAGACTGGTGAGAGATCAATTTAGGTGACATAAATGTATTAAATGTTGACCTCATAAGCTGCCAGACCAGTGTTAAGGATAAAGGTTGAGTGAAAAAGCGCTCG